>JAGDQP010000480.1:0-36382 GCA_022664845.1 Lepisma saccharinum | reverse complement strand
GAGAGAGATGGATAGAGGAGGGAGAGAAATAAAAATACTTTCCTCCAAAAGTAAAGAAGAAAGGGAAGCTATTTCTTTCCTCCAGAAAGCAAAAGAAAATCTTTTATCTTTTTTATATATATAATAATAATAAATCACAGCCATATTCAATCCACTAGTGGATGAGGTCTCTCCCCGAAGGGAGGAGTTGGTCTACTGCTCCCACGCTGACCAGACGGGTTGGGAGAGGAGAGCCGAAGCTCTCACTGTGATCACCACTGTATTTTATTCACAGCAGCTCCCCAATTATCCTCACGATGCTGGGTCAACACCGAAATTTTTGAGCCCCCACCGGGAATCGAACCCGGGACCGCTCGCACTGAAGTCGAGCGCGCTACCGACTAGCCTACGCAGGAGCTCATATATATATAAGATCTTTTCTCGGACTTTTTCTTTAAAATAAGAAAGGGTTTTCTTTTTCTTCCCGGAGAAAAGGAATTGCCATATATATGAGCTCCTGCGTAGCCTAGTCGGTAGCGTGCTCGACTTCAGTGAGAGCGGTCCCGGGTTCGATTCCCGGTTGGGGCTCAAATATTTCGGTGTTGACCCAGCATCGTGAGGACAACTGGGGACTGGGAGCTGCTATGAATAAAAGACAGTGGCGATCACAGTGAGAGCTTCGGCTTTCCTCTCCCAACCAGTCTGGTCAATGTGGGAGCAGTAGACCAATTCCTTCCTTCGGGGAGAGGCCTCATCCGCTAGTGGATTGAATATGGCTGTGATTTATTATATATATATTGGTTGGACTGGATGTATATATATTAGTGGGCAGTCTTTGTTCCATAGCTCAGGGCGCCCAAAGTCTATATGTTGCTGGAGACAGAATTACCAAGCAGGCCAGATTAGAACGTTTTCTTTATATTAATTTGTAAGGGAATTTTAAGTTCTAATGTTTGTTTAGGTTTGAGAGCATACGAAGAGTTTCAAACAATAAGGACGCGTACACTAAACCTACCAACACGGCAGACAGCAGCTTTCACAACGGAAATGCATATCCTACTATATACTTTCGATTTCAATTTCACTTTTAACTTGCAATCCCTACAAAAGACAGTGACATCTCTTCGCAACTTAGAGAAGCACGAAGCTAATCAGCTACCTAGCCACTTTGCCGACCTACATTTGCACGATCTATTTCCGTGGGCAACGTTGGCTTTAACCATTGTTATTCTAATTTCCATTTTTATAGTAATAGGTATAATTTATCTTTTATATCAAAAGACTAAGGCAACGAATGCCATTCCTATTTTTCAGTACAATGATCACCACAGTGCTAGCAACGCTATACGTAATCGTCACCATCATATTTATAGCTAGTTTGATATTGCTAGTGTGTATGTGCCGCCGAAAACAGAAATAATCTCTACAAACTGCGACGGAAACAATTTCCTATAGTGGACACTATTGTAAAAACTAACAATACACCGATACCAGTATTGCAGCCAGAAATGCCATCAAAGAGCAAACGCACTATCGGTGACAGTATATAAATAATAGTATCAACAGCAAATTCCCCGTCACTTCACGTCTGAGGGAAATGACTGCGTCTCGACGCACGATCCTGCCTTACAAGTGAGGACAAAGACGAAGAATTTAATACAATAATATTTATTAACAACTATTTTATACATATCTTATTCTGTGAACAATTTTTTACAACACCGTGGGGGGTGTAAAGTGACGAGTAATCAGTTGCAGAATGTGTATAAACACATGTGCTTCGCGCGTGCTGTTTGTTTACAAACAAGCAGTAGTAAATGGTGGAGTACGCTAGCGAGTAAAAGCATGTGCTCATACTCGTAAACAAATGTTAGTGGAAGACGGACGGAGCCGGCCACAGCGACCGAAGGCAACCGACGGAGCAGAAGACAGCAGAGGACTGCAGAGTCAGCACACCAGAAGTGAATAAAAGCCAGCGAGTCAGAGCAGCCGGCACTATTCCGCTCCCAGGGATAGTCGCACCCACTCCTCCTCCTCCTCACTTTGGCCGGTTCTGCCACGAGAAGGGCCTAAATTCCTCGACCTTATCTGCTACGTGATAGATCGCTCCTTACTACCGCCTGATCTGCTACGAGATAGGCAAAACTCCTAAGTCCATATCTGCTACGGGATTGGACTTTCAAACTTCCTTTCTCTGCCAGGTAGTTGCCAACTACTTGGGCCATCGCCTGCCATACAACAGACCGTTGTTTGGGCTACATCGACTGCAACAAGAAGATTACAGAGAAAGTAATTTGATATACTTTGTACCTCAAACATAAGCCAATATAGTTTTGTACGGGAGACTCTTTTTATTAAAATAGTGGACTTGTAATTTTTATAATAAAAGGTGAAGGGATAAAAGACAAGCTACGAACCTTTCATTGCTTTACCTTGCTCTACATGTCTCTACCTAATAAATTAAATAAACCAGTAACGGCGCCAGACTCAGTTACTCTGGGCATTGCGGCTCAAGCGCTCCCTCTAGAGGAAACAGTACTCCAAACAAAGGAATTTTCGTCAGCGAAAAAAATAAAAGAACATGAAAGAAAAGACGCAGCATATTCGGATATCATCGCGGCTCTATAAGGCCATCCAACGACAAACAACTCAACATTGCGATCTGTAAAATATTATTGCCTAAAAGACGGTATATTATACCGCACACAGAAACACCCAGAAATTGACATTCTGTATGTATTCCTAAAACGTTAGCGGACGATTGGTTTCAGCACATAGATAAACACCCCACGGTAGCCCATGCAGGATTTACCAAAACATACAGGACCGCTTTAAAGAAATACTACCTACCAGCAATGAAAACTTATCTTGCGTATTGCATAAAGCATTGTCAGGAATGTCAGAAGATGAAAAAATTACCTAAGAAACGGCAGTCAGAACTGCTACACCACCCTATAAGCAAGATAGCTGAGCATTTCTTTTTTGACACTCTGGGATCATTCCAAACGCAAGACGGAAAGAACAGTCACGTGTATGTATGCGTGGAAGCAACCACTCGCTACGTTATAACACGAATTGTAGATTCAGTAAATGCGGATACCTTGGCAAAATTCCTAGAAGATGTCATACTAAGGTTTGGAGCATTTCGTTACCTATCACTAGATAGACACCCGATACACAAGGCTAAGAAGATGCAAGCAATAGCAAACAAGTATGATTTTGAATTTCGATTTTCACCAGCCTATAATCACAATTCGATTGGCCTTGTAGAAATCTTCAACAAAGTGCTTCAGCAAAGTCTGAAATTTTACGTACAACGGAATCCGAATGATTGCTCAAAGCTAATACCATTTATAGTCTTTGCTGTCAATACTATGGTCCAAAGTAACGCTAAGTTTTCGGCCCACTTTCTTCTGTACGGATATGACGCCAGGACACCTGCCGATTGCAAATTAGGGACAATACCGTCTACGCAGGTGGACAGAGAGACACTCTCACGAATAAGAGAAAAAGTAAAATCTAATTTAGAAAAAGCTTACCAGCGACAGAAGAAATACTTTGATGCAAGACACTCTCAACAGGAATTCAAGAAAGGAGATGCCGTATTAATCTCCTATCCATATCGTAAACCAGGAACATCGGAAGTTTGGACATAAATTTATGAGGGCCCTGGAATCATCATGGAAAAGATTAACCCCAACTTGTACAAAGTCCAAATGCCGGACAAATTAAGAGAGAAGATACAGGACATTTCCGTGGATAGGTTAAAACCATACTATGCGAACAACACAGAAGAATCCGAACACTTAGATGAGGAAAACGAAGAAGGGAACAATGGCAATGTCCACACCAAAGCTCAAGATGACAAGCAGAAAAAAGGTGGATTGTTTTTTCGTAACAAATGACAAGCATACTCAGCGCACCTCATATAGCAAATGGAGACGAAGAATGAAAATGTTTTACATATAGCACTTAAATACAACTCATTTAATATAAGATTTTTACTTGCATAGTAGACTAACAGGCAAACTTTATGAAACAGAATGGGCAATAGTATTTGAAATACTAAAATTAGCATTTTTTTTCGTAGGATACCAATAATCATGGTTCTCCCTGCACGGATAGTGAAGTCGATCGTCACACTACTGGCCCTATTTAACCTATACAACATGGCAGAATCCCAGGAATTTGTATTCAAGCAACTGGGCATCTCCATCGCCAAGGTTAAGGCGATGATCCAATACGATGACGTAGAATTTTTACAGTACAGGTTACATCTCGACTTCACAGCTGTCCATCTACAGAATACATCGTGCAGCGGCTATGAGAGCTACATCGACTGCAACAAGAAGATTACAGAGAAAGTAATTTGAAATACTTTGTACCTCAAACATAAGCCAATATAGTTTTGTACGGGAGACTCTTTTTATTAAAATAGTGGGCTTGTAATTTTTATAATAAAAGGTGAAGGGATAAAAGACAAGCTACGAACCTTTCATTGCTTTACCTTGCTCTACATGTCTTTACCTAATAAATTAAATAAACCAGTAACGGAGCCAGACTCAGTTACTCTGGGCATTGCGGTGGCAATTAAGGCGCTCCCTCAAGGTAAACATTACGATATATAATAATAATTGTCATTAGATTAGTTAAATAATGACATTTAGGGTTTAAGTGAGTAAGTTCGATCGCAGGTCCGAGTCCGATTTCGGACAGTTCGAGTCCCAACAAAATGTCCGAATCCGATTAGGACAGTCCGAGTCCGATTTCGGACAGTCCGACAAAATGGTCCGCGGATGTGGACTTTTTTAGAAGTTCGAAAAAAGGAGTCCGAAGTCTGGATATCAAAATGTCCCGATCTGAACAAGCCTAGTAGAGGTAATGTGCTTGACATTTCAGTAATAAAGCTAGCCAACGTAGGTTCAAATCCTGTTCAAGCCGTTTTTTTCACAAAGTGGTCGTAAAAATCGAATAGTGACTTCTCATACTAAACGGACAAGCCTTACGAATGTGGAAGCAAACACATGTAGCACGATATCTACGATTTACGAATGTTGGGTGGACTAGAAAAGTCCAAATAAAGTGTATAGGGGTTACCACTTAGCAGGACAGTTAAGAAAACATCATTGATCTGAAGTATCCACTTTTCATGTTATTATTCTTCGAAAGAAGCACTATATGATTTGTAAGCGCGTTCTGGACAGAGTAACCCGTGAAGTATCGCTATCATGCTCGACTTCCAACTGAAAAATCTCGGTTCGATTACCCACCAGCCAGTATCTTTTTCGCATAAATTAAAGTATGAAAACAGATCTTCATCTCCCGTTGGAGAACTTACGAGACATCACTGACGAGAATTCGAGTAAACAGTGTGCGTGTTCTTTAGCATAAAGATAATGTACTTTTCATGTTTTTCATTGGTCTTTCTCTCTTCCTCTCTTTCTTGATATAATGTTGTCGTGTCTTCGCTGCTTCTTTCTTTTCATCTTCTCTCTCTATACATCTTTATTTTTCATACTTTACACACACTCTCTCATTCTGTACGTGTTCCAGAGCCAATTCCAGGTCACTTTCGATAACCCTGTGACAGGGCGTGACCCAAACATAAGTGACCCGGTCTGGAAAATCGATTTAACTGGGAATTTCGGCGTCGTATTTTTCGTATTCTCCGGTCCTGGTTACCCATGAAAGAAACACTGTTCAAACGCAATCAAATAATTAAAATCTCTTCTTCATCTTCCGTTTTATCATATCTAAATCGAATCATCGGATCAGAATGGGTTCGAATCCCAAACGCAGTGACACAATCCAAAACCCGCCCAGTATCCTCCGACATCCGGTGACCCATTTCAGCTCCGTCGTGTTCATTCCATCTGTGTGAATTGTTATAAACACTAGTTCATTAGTGTTATAATTATTAGAACGTTATATTCATAATAGGTGGAATCTACTAGAGAGGCATGTTCGGAACAGATAAATTTTAAAGTATGAGTAGGGAATGGCTCCCTTTTTTTGGCTATTTGAAGAGAAGAATTCTTTTTATATTAGTTTGGCATAAAAATTCGTTTACATCGTATAATTTATCAACATACTATTAAATGTGCTTTTTATTCAGATTTGAAATCTGGAACATGTAAGGTCTACTATGCCTATAAGAAACGTGCTAATTTTGCTTTTGAACATTTGTAACTTTTCATTTTAATACAGTTTGGATAGGCAATCTTGGATCTTTCTGATAGAAATTAAGCAGAAAAATTATCATTCATTCATTTTCTTTTTATGTTCAATTTGCATTAGTAGCTGGAATAAAAGATATGGTCTACGGTCTAACATTAGCTCCTCAACTACTTATGATTCGACAATTCTTAAAAGAAGCTTTCTTCCTTGTTTTCAGGGATGTACTGGTACCGGAACGCACTGGTACTGCGTTTCGGTACTACTTTTTGGGAGAAAAATGTTCCATTTTACAAAAAAGAAAAAGAAAAAAATGTTTTATCCTTAAGTCTGGTTAACGTATTATTTCAACACAACAATGAGTAATAAATTGTTCAACAACGAAATCAGTTTTTTTACTTCTAGCAGACAGGGGCGTTGTCGTCACTACCTACCGCTACCTACTGTTTTATACCTATTCCTCACTTCACAATTATTGGTATGGCATATGGCAAAAATTGAAACGTTCCGGTTTTGGAAAATTTACGAGTGCACCTCTGCTTATTTTGATGTGAATAGTCAACTGAAGATTTCAGCAATATTTCAGTGTCACATAGTATAATATGTATAACGAATTAATCCTTTTATACCACTAAAATGAATCCAGTTGGTGAAAATCCTTAACCACGAAAGCAAGCAAAAGACAACAAAATAAGGATTGAAAAATGCATAGTTTGAGCAATTGTCTCCTGCACCCTCTCCTTTTGACCAGGGCCGGATTTATGCATAGGCCCGGGCCTAGGGGCGCAACTTTCTCAGGGGCGAAGTGTACAAGGAAAAATTAGAATTTGCTATTTAAAACGCGAGACGAAAACAATATTTAGAAAAAAAAAACATTAAGAGAGAGAGAGCGCCAAACACTATCTCCTTTGAACCGCCTGACCCCCTCGTAAATAACTGACTTCAGTTAATTTAAAGTTAAGTTAATTTACATTAGAAATAGTACAACAAAGATTAGCTTATATTAGGAACATTATTTATTCCTATTTTTGTCTTTGTACACACCAACAGTCATTATTACACTCTTTCCTTTAGTTTACAATGGTTCCTGGTGTCCTCAAATCTTCTAAAGTTAATTTAACTCATTTCCCGATCTCATACAATGATGAAATTTTGCATAGTGACGTAAGTCCGGTGACAACATAATATTCCATTGTTACTTTCACATATTTCTATATATTTATATAATTTAAAAGCATATTTAATCATTTTTTTTTAATATTGCGCAGCAACGATTTTGCGTTTGACTAATTGCAGAACACTTTAGGATTTGGGTAAAAAAATAATAAAAACACTTTTTAAAGACATACTATTCTTAAACAATTCGTCCTTAAAAGTAAAAAATTATTTAGACTAAGCATGATTTTTGGAAAGAAAAGCATGGGGTGAACCAATTGAAGAATTTATAAAGTGACTGTATATGAAAGACTGCTCCATGCTTTTATTTTTAGTCATGCATAAACAAAATTATTTTTTACATTTTAGTAGGGATTGTTTAAGAAAAGTATGTTCATTTGTACCTCTGCTAGTGGGTAAGAAATACTTTGTGTTAAGTATGCATGAAGGCGTAATTTACGCTAAATTTTGTATACGAGGAAAGCTAAAGTGTCTTTTAGAGTCCGCAATGGACCGTTCGTTCGAATCCTGCTGCCAATCGTCCTGACTGACTGACTGACTGACATTTCCCTTTAGTTTCCTTTAGTTTCACCAGACAAACGTCAGAATGGTACTTAACTAAGATACCGGCTGCTACCCTCCCATACCCTATCCTGGTTTAATCCAAAGATGAATTTAAAGATCTTACAAATTTTAAAAATATCTTAACATGTCTTTTATGAATTATGACAGAAGAAACATCTTCAGGAGATGAATATTCCCGGAGATGGTGTTTGAAATTCAAAGAGCTGCCCACGTATTCAATGTAGCTAATGAGTTTGTAGTGTCGCTTTTGTCCATTCCTAGATTATTATTTTTTTTAACTTTGAACTTGCTAGTTCTTAGGGGCCTTCCAATTACTTCCTGCTCTGTATGAGACAAATTAAATAAAATAAAATGAAAGAATTTACCATATCGAAAGCAATGCTTATAAAAATAGTAACGTTTCCACAATTATTACACTAGATGGCCCTTCCAGCATTACACTTCCTGCTCTGTATATTGTTCGTTTAGAAATTTAAATTCTCAAAGTTAGATTAATAATTATATTGTGGAAATGCAAATAGTTAACGTCTAATATAGAGCAAAATCGTATGTTAAAAGCCTTTCACTTAAACTTTATTTCCCCCAAAAAATCTATGTCAAGTTATATCTTTATTCCACATAATGTTTCAAAATGTGTATTTTGTATGCATGTTTCAAAATGTTTCATATGTTTCAAAATGTGTATGCATGTGATACTTCTATTTTGTACCACTTAGTCAATCATGGGACTAATGCAAATGCCACTATTATTTTCAGTAAAACTATCATGTGGACTCATCAAATATGTCACGTTAGAATCATAACAGCGTTGCCATGCTTAGTATAATTAAGCTAAACGTAGCATAGTTTAAACTGCTTTATCATGGAGGATAATGTCTTTGGCATAATGGCAAAATCTAGCATAATCCTTTACTTTAGCTGAGGAAACCAAATTTTCTCCCTGTCTGTTGCACACACAAGCAAACAGATACGCTGCTTGTTTCGGAGAACAAGAAATCGAAAGATGTGTTCAATAGACTTAATAATAACTATGAAAGCAATCACTGTGTTATTGACCTACCTTAGTGACGGAGACTTATCTTGAGTAGTTATCGACTTTATATAATTATTATTAATACATAAAGATATTTCTAATAATATCATTTGCGGTATCGTATAACACAAAACTAACTTGTTAGTTGAAGGAAAATTGAGGATTAAACACCATAAAAAAAAAGATAGTTTTAGCCCTAACTTGCGCCTAGATTGCCACGGATTTTGTTTCGATTACATTTTTTAAAACAAATTTTGTAGAGAAATGAAATTGGAATGAGAAATATAACTGCTTCGCATAAATCGTGTGCAGATAATCGAACTTTTAATTTCATTGAACTTTAATTTCTTTAGCATAGCTCATTTTTAAAAGACTAGTTTACTTTGACATATTTTCATATGAAAAAGCATAATTTTGTTGCTGTAGCAGCATAATGCTCTGTTGTTTGAATGGCAACGCTGGACCAGAAGGTACTATGTCCACTTCAGCTACTTATTAAAAAAAGATTGAAAGTTTAAAGTTCCATTTGAAATCATTATAAATTCATTATATTTCTAACATTTCTAGCTACTAGAGGCTGTTATGTGACACGTTTTGACTTGATGGAGTACAAGGTCTTTGACAGCAGTTTTAACTCCTTTTATCCAAGAATTGGGCATATTACCTTCTGGCTCAAAGGGGACGATATGTGATGGACATTTCAGATGACCAGCAATGGCTCTAGAAGGTGAATAGAAAGGGCAAAATGTCTTCTTCGTCTTTTAAAATTCAAACAGTCATATCTAGTGATGTGTGAAAGAACAATAAGGTTTAGTTTCAAAACGTCCCTTGTCCAAGAGCCACAAATGTTGGGGAAATCAAGAAAAACACTTCTTATTTTTCAAAGCTAGGCGAAATATGCAACCATGATTATCTTAGAAGTAGTGTTAAAAGTTTTAGTTTAACAAGATTTTCCATTAAAAAAAAAAAGGCAACGACAAAATATATTCAATTTTTACTGTTAATTTGAGTTTCTATACATTAATTTATTTTGATAATTAAATGACTTTACAGACACGTTCTGGATTCATTAAACCTTGCTCGTATGTTGGAAAATAATGAAATGAACTAAATCACGCTAGTATCTCTATTTTACATTTTTGTGGACAAGTGACGTTTTGAAAATAAGCTCGACATTATTGAGGAGCTTAGTAGAAGGACGGCCTACCCTAGAATTTTTTAAAAAATTAGATAGGGGAGAGCGGAACCAGGATGACACCTTAAGCAATTTTGAGCCATGAACCTTATTCTAATGACAGGATGAGAATATAAAACTTATGTTATAAAATACAAGCCTTTAACCACAAGTGACCACAATTTGGAGATCAAAGTGATATTGGAACACTAATAAAATATACTTTGTACCACCCGTTGTGGGTGCACAAAGGTACATATTGTAATGGGAAGTGGATCATTGGGTCAGTACATAACCACAATGAAAACAAAGCACGAACAAGAATTACATAATGCTACGTAAGCAACTCAAGAAGCAGACGACACTAACACCAGGCGGTGAAGCTTGGAAACAGTGGAAATACGCCTACCAAAATGAGCGAATGGGACCTTTGACGAGTGCAGACAGCGGTGGAGGCATGATGAAGCTGGCCAATGGAAGCCGCGGTAGCAACCGTCCGGGGTGGCATGCATACTGCCAGATTTTGTATGTAGGAAGCCCAGGCGACAGCGAAGCGACGCACCCAGTATCTGCGGAAGCTACCCACATAGCAGAGTACATCCTGGGACGTCCCATTTAGATCCCATTACCGTCAGATTTCTCAAGCTCCCATAGCGATGTCCTAAGGACGTCCGTGGGATCACTCTGTGGGCAATACAAACAGTTCATCCCGTATGGAGGTCCCCTGGATGTCCCCCGGAAAGCCGTGCGGGATTACCTATTTTTCTATGAATTAAATCGACCTTACTATTATTATTATTTAATTAATTATAACTATACGAAGCATATGACGTAGCAAATAATCAAAGTTCTAATGAAAAGTGCTTGGATGACTGCGAAAGTGCTGTGTGTGTGTTGGGACGCGCTGTTCATCACTCTTTTGTTTTATAACGCCAATTGTATCCAGGTGGCGCAACTGTCATTCAAGACTTGTTTTGAATGTTGTGTTGCTCTTTTCCCTGCTCAAATTCAAGATATTCGTGCAAAAGAAAAGATTTGATAGCTTAGAACTAATATAATTTAATTACTACGTATAGTTTGGAGGTAAGCATATGTCAGTTCATATTATTAAGTGCATAGATGTTTTAAGACAGCTAGGATATTGTGTATTTATTAATTTCACGTAAATGAGCTCGTGAAGCTGGAACTGTCATTACCTTATACCTTGAAGAACATGCTTACCTCACATTAAATGAGGGGGAAGTAACATCAAGTAAAAGCGATAAAATTGTTGTTGAAACATACACGGAAAGGTCAAGACACCTGCCGTGCTCAGCACTCTTTGACGGTGGGCGTATGTACACGTTTACTGAATTGCGTATTATAAAAAAATCCAATCAATTTGTTTTCAGTTTAAGGCGGTTAGGTATCTTTGGCTCAGGACGAATGGATGATGATAGATCGATATTTAAGTAGGTGATGGAAACTTAAGAGATTATGATCAGAAAGGAAAAGATAATACTTGGTAGTCATTTAACATGCGCCTCCAAAGCAAGAATGTAGATAACTGGTCCACCCTAAGCTAATGCACGAAAATAGTTTCGTTTAAGACTGCCGATGAACAAGAAGGCTGTATAAGTATGTGTGATAAATTTTCTAATTTCGAAATATCTGACAATGTGATTATTACGAACCACCACACAATTCGCATTCGAAAGGTCGTGGGTGTGCGCCCACCGGCCGCCCATCCTACTGCATGATGAGTTTTTTCCAGGGGTTTCCCCTCAGTCACACCAGGCAAACGCCGGGATGGTACCTACAAACAAGCTTTAGATAACTACCTTGCAACACCTTCCGGGCTGAGCCTGAGATTCCTAAAGGCCTTAAATAAATTTAAGAAAAACACTACGCACATTTCAAATAGCTGCTTGGCATGTTTTGTTTGTCACGTTGTGCAAATAGCAAATTTGTTTGTTAATCCGTTAATGAAAAAACACCTAGGCGTAAATATTCTAACCTAACCTAGAATCGAAATGAATTCCTATCCTTCCCTGTGCGAGTTTTCGGGGTGCTGATAGTGCAACTGGACTTCAGAATTGTGAAACGTCATTTGTTCGTTCATGAACCAAAACCTTACTCTGCAAATTAATGCACTACGCACACAAATGAATTATAAAAATGTTTTTCTATTTTCCACACTCTACTATTTACATGCATTGCATCACCGCAATATTTTCGTTACCTTTGTCTACTATTTATGACAAACTATATTTATTTTGCCACGAATATGAACTATTTATTTTACCTTTCCATGCACCCACTACAGACAGTTAGTTAGGTAGTCTGTGACAGGATAGAGAAGTCAGGTTAGATTTTTTAATCATTACGTATTCTTGCTGCTACCACAGGCTATTGTAAGTTGCTATTCCATTTACGCACCAATCAAATTCCACGACCGTGATATTTATGTTCACGTTGTTTCTGATTTATGGAACACTATATTGTCCCGAATGTTATTTACGCACCCACTACAGGTTAGTGAATGCCTGAGAAAAGTCCGGTTTGATTATTTTTTGTCTTGTTAGGATGGGTTTAATTATGTTATGCCTAGTTTCTAACTTCTTGTGCACAATTACTAATGAAATTGTGGTTTTTTGGTGACCAACTTTTTTTTTTTTTTTTGGTTAAGGATAATGTAAAGTAACAATCTCCAACACGAAATTGCAGCACTATCTCCGTATATGTCTAATGCATTTTTATCGTTTCACGAAATTTCAATGTTGCTACTACAAAATCCAGTCTAGAGAGTTCTAGCTTTTAGGGAAGAAAATTCATAACCAATTCAAGATATCCCTGGGACGTCATTTTGCTATGTGGGATGTCGAGTGAGCGACAGCGAAGGACGACGGGTTAGAGAAAGCCAGGTTCGATTTTTTTCATTTTACGCGATGCAAATCGCTTTTAACAGACATCCCCTGTGACTGCTTCATTTATGGTTCCAAGTGGAACGCCCGACGTATACAAAGGAGACGCTTTTCTAGCTTTTGGTTCTCATGAGGAAACGTTTTTGTGAGTGAATCTTGTGCGGTTAACAGTTCTGATGATTAAGATAGAGAATAACCAAATGTTCAGGTGAAGTAGAACCCGGCTTAAATTGTCCTAGTATTGTCTCTTGTAAGTAATTCCGGCCTCTTCATATTTAACCACATAACAAGGTACCTTTCGTGATTTTTTGGTTTGCTTGTGGCAAAATTTACGAGCGAGTTTTCTTTGTTGCCAGAATACTAATTAACATTCTTAGGTGTTTCATACCTAATACCTTATATTATATGTGTTTTATAATTTTTGTTATATTTTATTTTCCTTTATTTATGTTATATGTTTTTAGTAAGACTGATAAGTGTGGCCGGATACTAGTATTTAGCAGCCAGTTATTGGTAACCCGTGGCTGGAAACTTGTATTTTTTGCTATATGATCAGTTTTATTCTTCTTACAATTTACAAATATATGTTTCTTCATTTTATATAGAGTTAATACATGACTTAAAGCTCCAAGCTATACAGTGACTCAAATATTCTTGTATCTTTTGTGCGGATTTACGTATCATCGAAGTCAGAATTTTCCTGAAGTGGCCGGAAACTGGTGCCGTGACCCTACAACGATGTGCACACAATAAAAGGATGTCGAACACATTGAATATTTTTAACATAATATCACGGTAACAGTGTAGGAATTTGCTTAAAAATTCCCTCTCCGATCCACACTAACGAGAAAAACTAGTACAAGGGCATGGCCACCGAAAATAGAATACTGATGCCTGGGTCATTCCACGTCAATTCAACACTCCTTTTCTATCTCACTCTCTCCGATTGTAATGATTTTTGATAAATAAGTTGTACCTGTAGAGCATATAAAAAATCCCAAATTTTAGATTTAGTGAGCCGCTAATTTTTGAAATATAAATTATTGAAAATTCGAAAAATTGCTGAATTTAGACACACTCGCACACAAAAATAGCTCTCTCTCTCTCTGTAACTCTTTGTCCTAGAGAGCTTGTGTTTGGCTGATTATAAAGCTACTGAAATAGTCTTTAAAATTTTGGGTATTTTATATAGCTTCAGGCGAAATATATGTATTTTGTGCCGTAATCTAGTCTTGGACGGCTCGATTTTTTTAAAAAATTCGTTGCTGCGAGATATCGATAACTTTCGTGAAAAAAAAGTGTACCGTTTTTATTAACTCTGGTGTATTTTTTTAGTGCTTAAGAAACATTGTTTATGATTGATATCGGTTAAAGATTAGGGGTTAATTGAAACTTCAACCCCAATTTGGAATTACTTAAATATCATAATTAACATTTAATACAAATTCCGAGTGTTTTTCTTCAGTTCGCGACACGTATTATACAAGGAGAAAGATGTGATTTAAATGTTAAAAAATAATCAAAGATTCTTTTCTTTTTTTTTTAATTATTATTTTTCCATCCTGATTGAAAAAAAACATTTTTTTATATGGGCCAGTCTAGGAACTTTGAACTTCGGCGCGTCAAAATTACCCCTTAGCTATTAAAATCCACACCCATGCCCCTGCCGGGACTCGAACCCGGGACCTTCGAGCCGTTGGCCTACCGCCGCAGACGGCACGGCCACCCGGCCGGCCCATCCTGATCGAAGAGAACAAAACAAATGAAATATAGGGGTCAATTAATTTGAAGCGGTTACTCAACCTATTTAACAGAAATTGAAACGTTCACGGTTGTTTTTCTAATGTCTTAAGACCTTAAAACGATTAAAAAAAATATCAAAAGGGGTTTACCTTTGGCAGCCATTTTCAGCGAGTGTAAGGGTTGATAGAAACGTTCATTACTAAAAAATTGTTTGTCCTAGAAGGATGAAACAAAAAGCATTTTCTTTGTAATTTAACAAGGTAAAATAAGTTCAGTGATTTATGTACCTATATTTCTCCTTTCTATGAAAAAAATACAGCTAATGTTAAAAATAATTATCATGACAATTCACTTTTAGGAAATTTTTCAAGGGGAAGGGAGGGGTATACATAATTTGAATACTTTTTATATATAAGTATATTTGAGTAGTTTTACCATAAATAATATGAATGGTGATATACCTACCCGTAAATTTTTACGCATTTTTGAAGTCAATTTAAAAAAATATCTTCGAACTTTGGTTCGAAATAACTCTGATGGGGCTCATGATAAAATTCTCAAATTAGCACATTTTGTAGTGTTTTTGTATACGATTATAGCTTTTTTTTTTTTTACGAATACAGAAGTTAGTAAAACAAAACTTTTAAACTTGACAAAGCTCCGTTAAAGTAATGCAATTTTTTCACACTGAGGAAGTGATTTTTAAGCGCTTTCTTGTTTTCAGTGCACTTTGATATGTTTTAATTGAATTTGTTACGCCTTTAGGCAACTAAGGTTCAGGCCGGGGTTGGGTAGTTCTAGGATGAGGAAATTATAGGCCAGGATGTTTCTTAAGGTACCATCCCGGCATTTGCCTGGTGAAACTGTGTACGATATGTTGTGAAATTATGTGGGAAGGAGTGAGTAAGTAATTGAGTCACGTCACCAAGCATCGCTTCGTTGCACTTCCTTCTGTCATGTGGTATACAGGCTGGAAATGAGTGTTGGCGCAGGATAAATCGTCCAAAACTGCTTTCTTCGAAGATCCTACAGCTTTCTATTTGTAGGAACCTTCCATGGCTTCTGCCTTTTCTATCAGCGGCTCCGCAATCGCTTTTTAAGAGAGTCTTGTAGTTGGACTTGGTTGTGGGGCCTCTCATGCTGCCGGACCTGCTCTGCTTCAATAAACTGGCAGTGCGGCTGACGGTGTGTGAGGATTTCACAGAACCAAACAACGAGAACACTGACTGCATGGGGAAGCACCAAGAATCAATCTACAGATCCACATCCATGAGTTTACCATGTGCAAAGGACACAAGATAATATTTTCATTTTTTTAAATTTTATTTGTGGCCTTTAGGCATCATGGCTCAGGTTGGGAGAGGATACAAGGCAGGTGTCAGCCAGGTTGCCATCTCGGCATTTACCTAGTGTGACTTTCTGTTTGACACTGGCTTGTCTGATCTCGTAACTTAAAAATTGTTTCCACACGAGTCTGAAAGCTCAGAAAAAAAGTTTGATATTACCAGAAGTGAGACCATAGATGAATTATAAGGTAAGTGTTTGGACTATACCATGACTCGTCCACATGATATAATTTTATTGGTTCACTTAATCCAAGTCTTCAGTCTAATTCGCTGTGTAGCCTGGATGTTGGTTCAATCCAGAGAGAGGAAGATGCCCGAGATCCTTGAAGGTGCCATTCCGTAACTAAGCTAGTAAAATCGGAAAACTGATATTCTC
The DNA here is from genome assembly GCA_022664845.1 of Lepisma saccharinum. Lineage (NCBI taxonomy): Eukaryota > Metazoa > Arthropoda > Insecta > Zygentoma > Lepismatidae > Lepisma > Lepisma saccharinum. The sequence continues at coordinate 19,914 of JAGDQP010000480.1, read as the reverse complement.
AGTCAGTTGGATCCTGACTGCTTTCCCATGGTTTTCCCTCAGTTACGCCAGGCAAATGATGAAGTATCTTTAAAAGTAGGCCCTGGTCGACTTCCTTCCCATATCCTCTCCTGTACCCCATCCCATCCTTTGCAAAAGGTATTTAAAGGCCTTAAATCAATTTAATTCATAGTCGGGGTTTCACAGTGGTTTTCGGCCATAAAATGATGTCCAAGCGAGATATAACCGATTATCCTGTATGTATCAGGGACAAGATTTCAGCATAGTCCTGGAGTTCTATGCAGAAATATAAAATTGTAAATATTATAATATTGTTTTAAAAATAATATTAGTAATTTGTGCGTGTGTCTGTCTGTCCGTCTACTGTGGTTCTGTGATCTTGCGAACTTATTTTTCAAGATGCTTCACAATTTCTGGACTATTTGGTACGCAGTCAGACACATTATACTTAACTGTCAAAATTTCAGTTACATTTATTACTGTATGTAACATAGTTCTATGAAAATAATAATGTTCATTTTTTGTCGGTCAAGGAAATATTTTTAAATCAGGAAATTCAGAAATGTTTATCGTTAGCCACTCTGTATTAAGTAGATGTATATAGACACTAGCTGCCATTTTTGTTGAACGCTTTCAATCATAGTGATACTTAATTTACTACTCATAGTGAAGTGATATTATTATTAGTAATTATATAAATATTACATAACTTTCTTTCTTGGAATTACATGTAATAATTAAGTTAAAACGTTACAAATATAACAGCATACAATCATTTCACGTTGCTCTATATCGGCGCTACCGTTAATACGAGATACCAGCAAAAGCTTTATTTCCTCTGTCCTTTTTTGCACCCGGGTTGCCCCGGCTTTGCTCTTAAAGTGTTCAAGCTGGAAAGTGAATAACTGGAAAGTTAGAATTTCTAGCGTGAAAATTTTAAAAGAAAGCCTGGGCAACCGGGATGCAAAAAAAGGACACGGGGGAAATAGAACGCTTTTGCTGGCACCTGGTATTACCGGTAGCACCTATAGAGCCACGTTAATTCTATTTAGTGGTACAAATAGCCTTCAATATTAATTAATTTAAATACAATAAATTATCCCATTATAGTACCATCTTTGTCCTAAAAGGATCCCAAAAGTACGTCCCAGGGATCATCCCGGGGCGGACATTTGGAGGTCCCATGGATGTAAATGGGGCCTAAGCAGGACTTCCCATGGACGTCCCGATATCCTGCCAGGAGATCCGTCGTACATCCTGGGACGTCATTTTGCTATGTAGGTACGGTAACATTTTTCACACTGTTTCTGTTGTTCGTCCCTCCCCATTGCTCTTCCCTTACTCTTAGTTCTTTTCCAACTAACAAACTCATACCATCGATTTTATACCAACCAACCATCCTGGTCAATTTTATACCTGTAGAACTTAGACGTAGCGGGTTTTTCCCCGGCTTCACCGGATATATTTCCTCTCTAAAAGTCGGCTTTTGCCTCTTTTCTGTTGTCTTTTTTCACCTTCTTTCACTATTCCTGATTTAGTGGTAAATGTCTTCGGATAGAAACCCTAGAATACCTCAGATCCTTGTATTTTTAGTATCCTTACTAATTGCATGCGGAGGCCTCGGTAGAAGTTGGAGAGAGGTCACTCAGCAGGACAGGACTTTCAGGGGCCCTGCTTATTCCCCCCTTTTCTATTCTATTCTAATATGGGATATAAAAGGCCGGTCAAGAGCCTTAGAAGTATCACTTACTCGCTTCGAATAGTGGTCACCTCTTCCTCCCTGACTTTGACTGGAGTCAGGACTCATCCTAACCCCCGACTTGGAATGGAGTCGGTATACCTCATCCTTGCTAACTTGGACTGGAGTTAGTATCCGTGATATAAACTCTTTCCACTCCGAAATCCCAAGTCGAAGATATCACTACAGTAGAATTGAACCACAAGTCAAGTCAATACAAGGCCCGCGTTCGGGACAGTCTTTTTAGTATCTGTAAAGTTATTGTATATTATATAGTTATTGGAACTTTTTATAATAAACTTGGTGTCGGTAAAAAACATCAATAAGTGTGTTGCTCTATTATTTCATAATAACCAGAATAATAATCGATCCTAGGTCATATGGACTCTACCTGATTTAGTCGTATATATAAGGACTGTCCTACCACGTCATATACGATCCTTTCATTACAGCAGTACACCACAAATCATTACGTGGTGGAGTGCCGGACTTAATAAAAAAAAATATTACGTTATTACAGAGACGCTCGAGTTTCATAACGATAAGAACACTTTTATAAAAGTGGTTTTTAGAGCAAACAAATAAAACCGACAAACCAAAAGTGAAATATTTCGAAGTATAAACGATAAGTGTTCAACAAAGTGAAAAGTGACAGTTATACCTAAAAAATACCAACGTTAAACCATTTTGTGAAAAGTGAACATTTCGAAAAAAAACGCCCAAAGTTCCCAATTGGATATATACCCCAAGAAAAGAAGAAAACCCCATCCCTGGAAAATATTATTGCACTTTCCCACTCTGAAGAAAAGAAGACTGCAGCCTATAAGGAGAATTATACTTTTCTTCAGAAGACCGCAAAACGACGGACCCAAGGACAAAACCAAGGTATGATTCTTTAAATTGTATCAGGTGTCAATCGTTTTTCCAATAACAATAGCAAAAAATAAGCAAAGTGTATAAACAAATTTATTTTATGAGTAAATGCCTGTAACCCGTTCCGGAAAAAGACTTCAAGTATAGAAAATAATTTTGAAGAAGAAAACGAAATGGCAACAAAACCATCCGTTAATCTGCCACACGTAATCACGTACTCGGTAACAGTCAACGAAGATCCTGATCGTTTTTTTTATGATCTTTGAACATCTAGCTAATTTGCAAGGGTGGACAAATGAAAAAAGTCGAGATACTCCCAATGCATCTGCAAGACGTTGCTCTTGATTTGATATTTCAGTTGCAATCCCTAAACCAGTTAGATGCATTAACTTACGATCAACTTAGGGAAAAATTGGTTAACCTTAGTCGTCCTCGACTGCCACAATATAAGGCTGAGATGGAGATTAATCTTGTCCAACAATACTCTGAGGAAAACGTAGATGAATACTTTCTACGAAAGTTGAGAGCCATACGGCACAACCTTCCGAAATGTACTTAAGAGACCAAGGTACATCACTTGTCGTTAGGACTGCAAAGAAATCTCAAGAAAATTGCATTAGAAACTTATCAAACCGTTCAGGAACTGCAAACAAAACTTCAGGCCTAGAAAAATCTGAAGATCTAAAAAAAAGAGACTACGTGGAAAAGGTACAGGGTTTCCAAACAATGGAGGAGTTAAAAACTCAAAGCCAAAATATCCATGATCCTTATAGGAGTCAAACCTTACCTCAAAATCTAAGTTTTAATTTTTCAACCTTCAAAATTTCCCTTACCAACAATATCCGAAACAACAAACAAATTATCCAACACATTCTCAAAATCCTAACCAACAATGTTCAAGTACTCAAACATTACCTCCCTGGACAATACAAGAACCTATAATTGACTTTTCTAAAGGGGAACCAGAACCCTCCCGGATACGATCCCATGTGTCAAACCTATTAACAAAATCCAAGATACCAAAACAAAATGCAACAATCTAACCAAACCATACCACAACTTCCAATTCTTTCATTTTACAATTCACAACCAAGAACATCTGGCGCTTCTTCTTTGTTTGTCTGCTGACTTAACTCCAGCGGTGTGGAAGAGCCGGAAGGCGGTTTAGTTTGAGGAAGGATGAAAGAAAATATAATAGAAAAGGGGAATGACATTATGTGAATATAATGTTATTTTCCTATGTTTTGTCAGTTATAAGTGTTTAAGTTTTCGCCAATCCGAGGAAATCAGTAGTAAACACGATCAAGTGATTAAGGAGATGTACTTTCAATACGCTATATTTCAGGAGCAAAATGCACTTATACACGATGTAGGCCTATAACGTGCAAGATGTTGCATGCATTATAATATCTGTCGCATGTAGAAGATACCTGGAAATCAGTCGCGAAGAGTTATAGAGAACTGGTCCATTCTATGGTGTTAGATTACAAATAATACAAAAGCAGCTTATTAGTTATGTAAATAATGCTATTAAATTGCCCTTGTACACCAGAAAAAAACTTGCTTTTGTACACGGTGAAAGTGTGAAAAGTATAATCGAAAAGGAGTACCGAGATCAACTAACATAAGCAACTATAGCCCTGTTGGTAGAGTATTATTGAACATGTGGAAGGTTCTCCTGGGTTCACTTCGAGCATCCTGCCCTCCTATTATCAGGACGGAATTTTTAAAGTAGGTCCTAGCCGACTTCGATCCCACGTCCTTTCACCTATGCTATCCTGTCTGTAACAAATATGCCTAAAAGCCATCAATAAAATTTAAATTTAAAAAGAAGGGCGGACAGAAAGAAAAAGTCAAATAGCAACTCATTTAGGTTGCTAGGTATTGTTTTTCTCCAGTGTGGTTATGTATAAAATCAGATTAGGGTGACGGTACCAATTTCCGCCCACTAGAGTTTTGAAAGTAAATAAATAAGGCTTCTGATGAGTGAATCGTGCAACTCATGTTTCTACTAAATCGTTTCGATGTTCAGAAGCAGGCTGCATTCTCATTGATTGTTTCAAATTGTGTCAGACTCAGATATTCAGTGTTGAACACATACATTCAATATCCATTGTCTACATCGTCAGTAGGTAGAGGAAGCGCAGTTATGTATCGATGAATCTTTTAAAATAAACATACAGGTGTTAGCCATAGATAGATGCACACACGTTAAAAGAGGAAACATTGGTAATCCCAGTACAAAAAATATGTTTATTGAGTATTATGGCAGGCAGTTATTCCGTGGCGGGATTTCTGGTGCAAAAGTTTGGCGTAGAGCTAGTACCTGGCGATTATGGTTGTTAACTGGAATTATGTTAATAATATATCGCACCGGTATCCGGCCACCGGAAAAACTATCACAGAATGGGGCGAAGGTGACCAATATTCAGTTTTAACCATTCTCTCAACTTTAATTATTTATTTATGCGATGATGGTGATATGTGTTGTGCCCTTAGGAAGGTAAGGTTCCTGGGCACGTGAACCGATGGTGGTTTGCCATTACTTTCGATCGGATGAATATGTAATAAGGACGGGACCTACAGTTTACCGTGGGCTCTGAGCTTTCTGTGTCTCCACCGGGAATCGAAGCTGGGACCCATTGATTACAAGGCAGGATAATATCTGTCGCATAGGGTGTCTTACCACTCATCCTCCCAAAAGGGTCTGGATTAGAGAATGGGTTCCCAAAAACGAGTTTTCGCGACCGTCTAGGATTTTCTATCTTTTGGTTCGGATGAAGTAAACAGTTTTGTGTCTGAATCTTGTGCAGAGTTGAATTTGAAATTTTTGTCCTTGAGGCATCTTGGGCTCAGGCGCAGATAGGGTGGGGGACAGAATGTTGGAAACTACTCAGCCAGGGCCTATTTTGTAAGTATCATCCCGGCATTTGTCTGGCGTGACTAAAGAAAACCCCTTGAAAAAACCCCTACGTAAAATTGTTTCAATTTGTCCCACCGCGAATCAAACCCGGACTGTTGGATTGTCACGTCATTTGTCACGTTTGGAGAGAAGCAAAATTTAACTTTCAGAACAAATTTCGTACCTTTCCCCCAAAATCCCTACTTTTAACGAATATTTAAATCTGTGCAGATGAACATAATCATGTAAGTTTTCTAGACCGAAGCCTAGTACTTCAATGCTCAGTACGATATGCTTTAATTGGAATTACAATTTTAGGGTTGATTCCAGGTTAAAATCCTATGATCAAAGGATTTTTCCTGGAATCAACCCTAAAAATGTATCGTACTGAATATTAAAGTACTAGGCTTCGATCTGGGAAACTTACATTATTCTGTTCATCTTCACAGATTCAAATATTCGTTGTAAGTAGGGACTTTTGGGAAAGGTACGAAATTTGTCCTGAAGATTGAATTTTGCTTCTCTCTAAACATTGTATAACGTTGAATAGACGTTTTTCAACGTTTTGTAGCGCTGAATCAACGTCAATGCCAAAATAAATGTTGAGAAAAGGTATAATTCACCGTCTTTAAAACGTTTATTAAACGTCAGATTCAACGTTGAATGAACATTTCTTAGAATACTAATCCGATAGTTGTATAAACGTGGAATCAACGTAAATTCAACAAAAATTCAACGTTTATTAAACATTTAGGAAAAAGTTTATTTAACGTGATTGTGCTGTGTGGGTTCAAGAAAAGGGAAGGGACTCATGAAAAAGCGTCTACATTTTAAGAAAAAAAAAAAAAAATGTGAAAGAATCAAACACCGAAGATGAAAACAGCGTGTCCTCTGGAACATCTGAATTGAAGCTTCTCGTGGAAGTCTCCCCATCTAATGATGATGATGCTTGGTGTATTTTTTGTGACAGAAAATTTTCGGAGGATTCTAAAAGGAACTTTGGGTCATGTGCGTTATGTGCTCGCTGTGAATCCATTTGGATTGTGCTAAGGCTAAAAAGTTCGGGTACATTTGCGATTTTTGTCGCTAAACGATTTATTTCTGTTATACATTTTCTGTATCTTTTTTTGAATACATTCTGTATCTTTATATCTATCTATATATCTATCTATCTATCTATCTTGACCTATATATATATATATATATATATATATATATATAAAACTAAAACCTGTCAATGTTGTATTATACTTATACTTTGAAACTAGATTATGTTTTCTGTGATTCAATATCTATTTTCTAATTTTGATTGGTGTTTTGATTATTTTTACAAGGGGTCCGGTTTCGGCAACTATTTGTTTAAATCGCCAAAGTGTAAGATTTTTGAAAATAATTCATTTTTATATTAATTTTTAACTATATTTTCTAAAAGAAAATGTAAATGGTACATAACATTATCAAGTAAATATTACTTGCTTTGAGGATTTTTTTTTTTTACTATTTTCTATGTTTTTAAAATCAAAAACAAAATTTGGGAGGGGGCGGTTTTGGGTACAATTTCTGAAAGTTTGTAAATTTGTAGTTCCGGGGGGATAGCAAGAAGGGGAGGGCCGGGGACTTTTGAGAAAATACTCCCTTATGATGATGTAATAATTTGCAAATTTTCAGCTTTTTACTAATTAGTCCCGACAAAAGCATATTTTTCCGTTAATGACTGGACTATTTGGTTGTCACCGCGATACCTTGTGCCTCACAACACAAAACCCCATCTACACCAACGCAAGATCATGCATGCTCTGTATCTGGTGATCTAGAAGCCAAGAGGTGGAGCTGCTACTCCCGGGCCAGACTATCAGTGAGGAACCTGTACTATCAGAATTGCAGCAGTTGGGACGTGTGCAACAGGGACTGCAGCAGGAGCCAACACTGGTGTCACAATGCCAGGCATAATATGACATAGGTGGCCAGGAATACCACACAGCAACTTAGCAACTTCGCTGCGATACACTTTGACATCCACCGTAGTGTCCGGACCTTACGCCAACAGATTATCACCCTGGACAATCACCTTCGTGGAAATCCTTAGCTAATGAGGCAGTCACCTACGGTCTTCTTTGCGTCCAAGACGCCCTAGTTTTACTTCCAGGGCATTACTCAGCTGCAGCAACGTTGGCAAAGGTGCTGCGTGCCGATGGAGATTACTTTCAGGACTAATGGGAAGTGATATTTCTGCATACCTTTCTGTTTCTGACTAACATATACGGCAAGAACTTCTGGTTACCGTGTATTAAAATTGTAATGGTTATACTCAAAAGATCTGTTAGAATTGTGCATGTTCTACAGAAAAATGTTTTAATATAATTTTTTTGCGAAGATTATTTTTCCTCTCTTTGTATTTTTTATAGCTGTAATTGTAGTGCAGTAATTCTCGATAAAAAGCTAAATTTGACAATCATTTTCCAAGATTGCGGCTGGAGCAGAAGATGGATTTATGGGAATTTTGATATTTTCATTATTAGGAATCAACTAACAGCTGTACCACATCTGTACTTCCTTCTAATTTGTTTTGTCGAATTTTCTAAAATTCCTCGACTAATAGTTAACTTTGACCTATCTAAATCGATGTAATTCATTTCACCATCATTCATCTCCACAACCAGCACTGTATTTATCAATGTACTACCAGGGTCTCATTCGTCTTCCATCTAGCCCTGAGAAGGCCCTGGGCAACAAGAGTATCAAACATCTGTCTATTCTATGTGTTTGTGACGTGGTTGTGCACTTCATAACTATTTCAGATCATCGCGGATCCTTTCACAGCCTTATTATTATTATGATGATATAAGCAAAAGCTTAAAATATCAGATTTTTAAATAAAAATAAAGGATAATAAAGTATTAATCCTCTTAAAACCTTTAGACCATCTTACATATCCCGTAACCCTAATCCTCTTCCAGAAATAAAGAGCGTACTCCTTCGACGGGTGCTAGTCACAGACTAGCAAAAGAACTTGAAAACATACAACCCACTGTTTTATCGAGTTTTTTTGTTGTTGTCATAATCCCAATTAGAGCCGTTTTGTTCTTGAAGCAGAATTTCCAATACGATACGTAGGAGGAGGTTGTTTTATATCTCCCATTCTCTTATTATCGTTAGCGGTCCGATTACTTTATTTTTGTTTCTTTCGAAACTGTTTAAATTTTCCATTTACTCAGGAAATATTTTCCTTTACATTTTCTCAGGAAATACTTTAGTTTCTGTAACTTTCCTCATTTGTCAAAAAACGTATTTTCTGTTTTCCGCTTCTCTGGAAACTGAATATTGCTATATTAAACCTTGGTATATTGACATTTGCTTACAGTGCTTGCATAAAATATCATAACAAAGGTAAGTGAGAATGAAATTTTTACTGTTCTAAATGCAGATATGGTCAAAGGAGCAGGAACAAACAATCCTGAGCTAATGGAGCCCCGAACAGAAGTTTAAAGGGCTAGGCGAGTAACATTGACTTGCTCTCCCACTACGGAAATTCACTAAGAAAATAGTTTAAAAGTTTTATATTAATTGTGTACTATTTTGTACCACCAATAAAAAGCTTTGTACCACGTCCAGTACAAGTAATGGACAATTCAAAGTAGGGAATAAGTTAATGGCTGTACTGTACCCCACTTTTTAAGGAAATTGCTCGAAAAAAGTGTCCAAATTTTCTACTAGTTTTGTACCATTTTGTACTTATAATAAAAAGTTTTGCGCCGCGTTCCTTAACAAGTAATGGACGATTCAAAGTAGGGAAGCACGTAAATGGTTCTATCCCACCTTAACGAAATTCACTCAATGTATGTACCGCATCTTAACAAAATTATTCTGAAACAGCGCCACAATTTTGTACAAGTTTGTACCATGCTGTACCAATAAAATGTTTTGTTTCACACTTGTATCAGTTTTGTACCAGTGTTTCCTGCAATTCCCATATAATAAAATTGTTTGGAAGAAAACAAATGACGTTTAAAAGAAGTAGATAAAAAACAGCTTCATATTTGAATTTCTAGGAGCGAGCTAGCCTAAAATAATATGCCATATAATTCCCTTCCGATTAAAAATTCTCGGCCTAAATCCAAGATGGCCGCCATGGTGCCCATCCTCTTATCACCGACATCCAACAACTAGTCTCATACTCTTTAACCATTTTCGACTTACCATGTGCTTTCAGTTTTTCCGTCACCCTGTAGTTTAAAAATCTATATTTTAATTATTCTCTTAAAGAGTTGAAATTGATATTATTAAAACCAGAGATAACTTTGTAACCGTTCGTTCTAGGTGAAAAATAGTAATTAGTGGCTTAGAAAGAAAAAATACGATCTTGTATCTTGTACTACTCCAAAACTTTTGTACGGTCCACCGTTTATGAGATAAATAAAAAAAAATGCCAAACGGTGTAAATAATTTCCCCTGGACTATTTCCATTGCAATAGACCAGTCACTTTCCTATGTCAAACCTGATCCGTGATGATTACAACTACATTACGCAACTTTAACGTTCACCTTTCGTGGCGACATCTGTATATCATTTCAAAGCTGATAAAATTTCCTTTTATGTATATATATATTGGCTCTACTGACATGTACGAGGTAAGGAAAAAATATATTACGCAACACAGATCACGTATTTTAAAATGTTATCCTAAAGTTATGCAAAAATGTCTACTCGTGGTGAAACAGCGATAATAACATTTTACATTGCCCTTAATATTAGAAACTTAATAAAACAGAACGAGCGTTCTACGTTCATAGCTTACGGGGTTATTCCTCTTAAACTAAGTGCAGGCGGGAAATCCAAGATGGTGGACTATTTTTTCAAAATGGTTGGGTTGGAAGTTCTATTTACAGTACACGTGCTATGTAAAAAGCTAGTAGTGACGTGTGCAAGATGGCGGCCTCCGTTAAAATTCCGACCTTGATACTCTCTAATTTTTAGGGCTTTTTGTAGCTTAATAAGAGCAGTACGTAGAACACATTCTAAAAGATTTCATCTTTTTATCTTACATGTCTATGTTTGATCAAATTTTGTAGTAATTACACTGTACTATAGTACATTTGGCAAAATTTTCGAGCAATTTGTTAAGCTGCGGTTCAACAAATAAATATTTCCCCATCGAATTCAGCAATACGCGTTAATTGACGTTGCACAAGGCTATTTATATGTGATACAAAGATGTACGAATATGGCAGTATTATCGACGAATTTCGCTAAAGTGGAGTACAGCCGTTGCCTTGATACACCCACGTAGAATCGTTAATGATCGACAAAATTTTTATTATTCATACCAAGTGGTACAAAACTCATAAAAAATAGTGGCACCATTTACGAGGAAATTTGTTAAGTGGGCTACAATCAATTTGTTTTCCCACAATGATTCGTCCATTACTAGTTAATGGATGTGGTATGGCACATTTCATTGGTGACTTAAATGCTAAGAAACGATTACTATTTTTTGACATTTATTCCGAGGAAATTTCAGTTAGATTGGGTGAAACCATTAACTTCTTGCAACACAATCAGACATCCATTACTCGTTAATAGAAATGCCACATTTAAGTTATTCGTGGTACACTTCGCATAAAAAAATTGCGACAGCGAACGCCGTGCAGCTAGGCAACCCAAATGGCACCTTCTTATCCCATAATCGTGTCTGGTAAACAGACCCCTCTTTCTCCTTCCTTCGTCTCGCCCATATTAAGATCAGCCAACATCATGAGCATGTTTTTTTTTCAAATAGACATGTATTAGTATCGATAAAATGAAAGAATAAAAGCGAGACGAATCAATATACAGATGCTTATCAGAATAATGGAAACACCTGAACGAAAGTGCAACTTACCAGATTAATATGGTGTCGGGCCACCTTTCGCCTTCAGAACAGCCTTGATGCGACGTGGGATGGAGGCATAGAGGTCGTGAATGGTAGCAAGTGGAATATTACACCATTCCTCGTTCAGGGCATCGGCCAGTTCTGTGAGAGAGGATGGAGGTGGAAATCGTCGCCGGAGTCGTGTTTCCAAGATGGACCACAGATGTTCAATTATGTTGAGATCTGGGGATTGGGCGGGCCAGGGGAGGTGTTGAACTTCATCCCGATGTTCCTCAAACCACGCTACAACAACTCCAGCTGTGTGAATGGGTGCATTATCATCCTAGAATATGGCGTCATTGTCCGGGAACAACATCCGGACCATAGGATGCAAGTGGTCTCCTAAAATTGCGACATAATCGTTGGCAGTGACGCGTCCGCGAAGTGTGACCACAGGACCCAATGAAAACCATGATATTGCGGCCCACAGCATCACCGTGCCGGCGCCATGTTTCACAGTTGGGCGGAGACACTGCAGATCATACGCTTCTTTGGGCGTTCTCCACACATAAACACGGCCCGTGGTTTGGAATAGGGTGAATGGTGACTCATCCGACCATACCACACGTTTCCAGTCGTCAACGGTCCAAGTTGCATGGTCGCGGCACCATTTGCGGCGTGCTAAAGCGTTCTGTTCCCTGATGAGAGGTTTGGCCCTTGCAACACGACCCCGTAAGTTCATGTCATGTAATTCGCGGCGGACTGTGATTGTCGAAACAGGTTGGTGGAGGTGCTGATTGAGTTCCTCCGTCACTTGCGCCGCAGTGGCACGACGGTTCCGCGTGACAATGCGCTTTAATACCCGGCGTGCCCTATCACTGATGCTTTTCTTCCGCCCACTGTTCCGCTTCCCCGATGTGGTTTTCCCGTGTGTTGTGTAGGCCGTCATCACCTTCGACACTGTCCCTGGCGACACACCTAACACACTAGCCACTGCCGTCACACTCACTCCACATAACCGCGCACCAACAATTTGCCCTCTTTGAAACTCTGAGAGGTCTCCCATTTTACACTACCTCCATCTGCTGCAGCCACTGCACACTCCTGTTCCACGACGCCTGACGTAGTACGGAGACCGACCTAACACACCACCACCAGCAGTCCGGCGCTGCGGTCGCCACGACACCACTGCCAACCCATACATCTGACGTGTTGCCAACTACAGGTGTTTCCATTAGTCTGATAAGCATCTGTACATAAGTTGATGGAGGGAGAAATTTAAACACATATAATGAAACATTGTAACCGATGGATGTCTGTTAGAGAAATGAGAGAGAGAGAGAGAGAAGGGGAGAGAGAAGAAGAAGTACAGATAAAAATATGGAATTTAAACGTAGTAAAAAAGATTAACTTCAGTTCCCACAGTATAAAGTTCAGGTCCAACAAATCAAATCTAACAACAAGAGAGGAGTGACTTTTGGGTTTTAAATTTTTTCAGGGTTATTCGAATATATAAAGGGTGCTTCAAATAAGTCACTTTTGAAATGGAGAAAAAAACTTGGTGATCAGATTAAATACTCATGATTTCCAGTGAAACGCCAGAGTTTTGAGACACATCTAGGATAATGTCAAAAGTGTAACACACATGCTTTGTTTGCGCGTCGTTAGTTTGCAAATTCGATGGGGCTTATTAAACATACTGGTTCGGCGAATACTTTGTAATCAGAGATTCCGCCAGGATTTCCAGTTTGGGGGTGTAAAGTCAAAATTGGGAGAATGTAGGTAGCTTTGCAATGTTTCTATCAACTTTTGACTGCGAAAAAATGTTAAAGTTGGGGGTAGTCGCGAGAATTTGGGGCTAACACCCCACAGCAGCCGGGGTCTGGCGGAATCACTGATTGTAGCAAACCCAGTAGATAACGTAGGCTATACCTTCCATTCCATACTACTAATGCAAATTGATCATTAAAAGAAAATGCATGAATGATAATTTTTCTGCTTAATTTCCATCAGAAAGAGCCAAGATTATAATTCCAAACTGTATTAAAATGAAAAGTTACTAATGTTCAAAAGCAATATTAGCATGTTCCTATAGGCATAGTAAACCTTACATGTTCCACATTGCAAACGTGAAAAAAAGAAACACATGTAATAGTATGTTGATAAATTATAGGATGGAAACTAATTTGGTGCCAAACTAATATAAAAATAATTCTTCTCTTGAAATAGCGAAAAAAGTGGGCCATTTTCTACTCATATCTTAATATGTATCTGTTCCGAACATGCCACTCTAGATTCCACCTATTGTGAATATAACGTTTTAGTAATTACAACACTAATGAACTAGTGTTTATAACAATTCGCACAGATGGAATAAACACGGCAGAGCTGAAACGGGTCACCGGCTGTCTCAGGATACTGGTCAGGTTTTGGACTGTGTCATCAGGTTTAAGATTCGAACGCATTCTGACGCGTTGAATCGATGTAGATCTGATAACCCGGAGGATGAAGGAGAGATTTTAATTATTTCATTGCGTTTGAAAAGTGTTTGTTTCAGGGATGACCAGGATCAGAGATGTTACCCCAAGAACACGAAAAATACGATGTCGAAATTCCCAGTTAAATAGATTATCCAGACCCACTTTGGTTTGGGTCAGGCCCTATCACCGGGTCATCGAAAGTGGCTCGGATTTTGCTGTGGAACACGCACAGAGAGAGTTTGTGTAAAGTAAGAGAACAAATAAACATGAATAGAGAGAGGGAGAAGAAGAAGAGAAAGAAGCAGCGAAGACACGATAACAATACATCAAGAAAGAGAGGAAGTGATGATTGACAAATTAGTGCCCACTAATATCCGAAATAACAAAAATCCAGGAAGAATGAAAGAAACAATAACAGCTTATGCAGTTTTTTGCGCCGTGGAAGTTTACAGTCACGCTTATAGGAATAAGTATTATTATTATTATTACCATTGTTGTTGTTGTTGTAGTAAAACGTCCGATAACTTACAGTTTTATATTCCCAGTAGAACAGCATTGAAAATTATGTATGTAAACTCTGTCAATAGTGGATATATATGAAAAAGAACACTGACAGCTTGATGATGTTGTCTTTTAAATAAAAACCTCTCTATAGCCGACGTCTGCAAAACTTCCTGCATGAAATAGTTTTTCAGATGTGAGTAATTTTCCTATCAGGAAGATAAATTATGATTTTACTTCCAATACCCCTCCAATACAATTATTGAACATCTTCAGTAACAATATATTTACAAAGTAGCTAAGTGAACTCACGAGCCTGGAAGCATGTCACAACTTTGGGCAAAGCGGGCGGTTGTTTTTTTTCACGAATCACTTGACCTGGCTCCCGTCTAAGAGCCCACATAGAAACAATGTGGAATAAAAAGTTAACAGCACTTGTGCGTAAACTACACGTTGGCGTATGTACGCCGCTAACGGAGGCCTGCGCCCTCCCCCTGCGTCTCACACCGCCCAGGTCAATTCGGACACACCATGCTCCCCCAGTTCGCTTCGCTCGGTGTGTATCCTGCCCTGGTGGGTTGGTATACATCTTAGCTTTTAGTAGCTAATCTCTACGTTACCATGGTAACTTTTTGTTCACTAATTGTACTGACTGTATATAATCTACGAAAAATGCAAGAAAGCAATTATTAATAATAAATTTGAACTTAGAAAAATACATTTTGAACGAAAAAAGAAAAAGAATTGTTCCCCCGCCGGGATTCGAACTCGGGATCTCTGAATTTGTGTCGACTTGCGTTAACCACAAGACGAAACTGCCAGTTGCCGAATAGACGATTGACGGTGTTACTTATAATTCGAACTCTGCGCACATATATTTTACACAGCGCCAATCTCGCGAATCATTGTTTGGAGATAAAGCTCGTGTCCCATTTTCTCTTCCGTTTCCAGTATAAAGGACAGTGCATGCATACATAAAATTGAATTTAGTCTTAAGACCTTTTAGGCAACTTTGACTCAGGTCGGATGTATGATGATGGGATTAATTGGTGGAACGAAGGATTGGTGATTTCAATTTACCGGAGATAACCGGTACTGAATTTGATTTTGAGCAAAGCGCATCTTTAAAGTGTAGAAATTTATATAATTTTATAAATTTTTATGATTTGAGATCATTCAACAATGTTGCCAATAATAATAATCGTACACTAGATCTAGTTCTTTCAAATCTTGAAAACGTTGAAGTTAATAGAGAATTGTTACCGTTGGTATCGGAAGATATCCATCATCCAGCTATAATAATAGAAATAGTTAACAGAAAGGTCAAGAAAGAAAAACAGAACAGTAACACTTATTATTATAATTTTAGGAAGGCAAATTTTCTGATGTTGTATCAGGAACTACAAGCTATTGATTGGGAATTCTTACAAGTGTATCGGAATGTTAATAACTTAGTGAGTAAATTCTATAATATTGTCTATGAAATTTTTGATAGGTGTGTTCCTCGTAAAATAAGTACTGTTTCAAAGTATCCGTGTTGGTTCACCAAAGATATTATTAGAAAACTTAAGGTCAAGGCATATTATCATAAACAATCGAGGGTCAAAACCATGAACTCAGCACCTTTCTATCAAGAATTTGCTCGATTACGTAGGGAAATTAAGAAAGACATTATAATTGCTTATAAGAGTTTTATAATTAATTCTGAAAATAATATTAATACCAACTCGAGCAAACTGTGGAATTATATCAAAAATAAAAAAGGCACCTACCGCCAAATGTATTAAAATTTGAAGGTCAGGAGCTGTCTAGGACTGATGAGATAGGGAATGCATTCGCTCAGTATTTTCAATCGGTATTTCTATCCTCCTCTCACACATATAATAATCTTAATGGTGATGCTGTTAGAAATAGAAATAGGGACACTGTGCATTGACCAAATTCAACTAACGGAAGTTGAAAATGCTATCAAAAATTTAAAATCGAAAACGACAGTTGGTTCTGATGGGATACCCTCATATGTATTTAAGGGATGTGTTGATATATTTAAATACCCACTATTGATAGCATTTAACTTATCCCTAAAACATGTACTTTCCCCGACAAATGGAAATCTGCCCTGGTTTGTCCTATCCCAAAATCTAATAATAGTAGAGACATTAATGACTTCAGGCCAATTGCAATATTACCAGCTTTTGCAAAAGTATTTGAACAGATCTTATACAAGAGAATTAGTAATCATATTCAACCAGTTATTTCAACTAAGTAGCATGGCTTTGTTTCTAAAAAATCCACGGTAACAAACTTAGCACTTGTTACGGACTACATAGCAAATTCGATGGACGAAGGCAAGCAAGTTGATGTGATTTATATTGACTTTGAGAAAGCATTTGACAGGGTTAATCACAATATATTACTGGAAAAATTAAATCACTATTACTTCTCACCCACTGTGATACGGCTCCTCTATTCGTACTTAACAAATCGCAAGCAATAAGTTGTCTATAAAGAATACAAATCATATGAATATTCTGCACTCTCAGGAGTTCCTCAAGGTTCGAACCTAAGACCTTTGTTATTCCTCTTATTTGTTAATGACCTTCCTGATTGTGTGCCTGATAATGAAAAATTGTTATTTGCAGATGACTTTATAATATATATAAAAGTCAACTCTATCGGAGACTGCATAAGACTTCAGCAAAGCTTAGATAATATTGCAAACTGGTGTGCTATTAATCAACTTGGAGTCAACATAAGTAAATGTAAAGTACTATCATTTAATAGAAGTAAAACCACTCATAAATTTGATTATTCCATTAATAAAATTGTACTAAACAGACCTATTGTAGTTAAGGATCTTGGTGTCAGTTTTGACTCGAAATTGACTTTTAACATACATGTTACAATTATAACAAATGAAGCCTTGAAGTTACTAGGATTCGTAATTAGGACGGGAAGAGAATTCAACAACATATCAACATTGGAAAAAATTTACTATGCTTATGTTCGCTCCAAGGTAGAATATGCTTCTTCCATTTGGAATCCATATCAATTGAAACATTGCCGACAATTAGAGAAAATCCAATCAAAATTTCTTAAATTCCTGACTTTTAAAGAAACTCGAATCTATCCTGCTTATGATAGTTACAATGCAGTCATTAAGAATTTTAATATTCAGAGCTTAGAACAAAGGCGCAACATTGCTGATCTGTTATTTCTTCAAAAAATTGTTCAAAATAAGTTAGATTGTATGGATTTAGTTTCGACATTACAGTTTCGTGTTCCATCATCTAAAACTCGCGTTAATAATACTGGTGTCTTCCACTGTAAAAAGGCAAGAACCAATATCTTGATGTGGTCACAAATCTGGAGAATTTGTACTAGATATAACCAACTCTGTACAGTTCAGAATGATCTGGACGTATGCTATATGTCGCCTAAAGAATTTAGAGATGCAATTGTCAATAAAGTCTGTACAACTACTTTGTAAAGCTCAACACTATAATTAGGCCATTGCCTGTTGTGTTGTCACTAAATAAATAAATGGGAGAAAACGGGACAACGCCTAGAAAACGCACGCACATGCATGGCATTGCCCCTCAATCATTTCTGATGTTTCATTGTAAACGATAGCTTTGCAATTTCTTATCCATAAAATGAATTGTTGTGATGGATCAGTAAAAAAAAAAAAAAAATCTATCATCGGAATGAGTGCTTGGTTAGGCAACTTTCAGTTTTGAGGTTGGCTACATTTTTCGGATGGATAGTTAGAACGTAACAAGATATCGGAGCGGAGGGACGCACACGATACTTTAATCTGCGCTATATATTATAAGTGGTGATTAAATTATGAAAGTTTCGTCCCATTGTCGGGGTTGGGACACATATTCGTCCATCTTTTATATTAGTGTGAGTGCTGAGTGAAAATATCAAGTTAAGAAGTATTTGCTGAGCTGGATATCGTGGTCGTGGTTCCTGCATTGGACATTGTGGATAACCCTTGCCTTAAACCTGGATGCCGGGAAGGAGATTCCAGATTTATTAAATATTGGTGAGAAAGAGAATTTCTATATTAGTCCAACGTGCGAGTGAAATATACCATGGACAGTCCGGGTGAGTACCACTTTTGATATGTTAATTTCACATAGCCTCTTATGGACGAAAATATCATACTTGTAAACTGTACGCACAACGCCAGAAGATTTGTCTTCATGTCTATTAATAATTTGAAAGAAATATTTACACTATAAATAACTGCATTCCTTTTGCAAAGAACATTATCCCAGTTTTTGTTGTTTAATCATCGTTTCTATAAGTTGTCAGTGGATTCATGCTTCCTAACAACAACAATTACGCAGAGCGAGAGCGATTGTTGAGAGGCGATTAGACTGTTCTTTTTCATTTTTTCTTCATTTTTTCTGGGAGAAAAAATGTAGACAAATACTAGTGTGCAGTGGTGTTACGTCATCAAGCAGAGACGATATCACATGATTTACAGTGTTACTAATTCGAGACAGAATTTACTAAAAACAACACTGATGTTATTAATGTCAACAGAGTAAAAGTGTTTCAAGGAATTTTATACGGGATATCGAAAGACGCGAATTAGCATAAATAAGGAAAGGCTGTTATCTTTGAATGAAAAGTAAAACAAGCAGTGTCGTATTAATATTGTCTCGTTGATAAATTTTACGATTTTCTTTACGTGCTGCAAAGAAAACGATCGTGTTTTAAATATTGGTGAAGAACTGAAAAATCATCAATTTCTATGAACTTCTCATCTTCGTGATAAATGTTACAGTGTTTATTTTTGAAGATAATATTGGTTTCATACTGAAGTTCCAGTTACGTCATATTTTGGAATCCAGTTGCGTTGGATAATATCGACTCCAGCTTTGTACAGAAATATAACCCGGTGGAGCGGCGCGGGAAAAACAATATATACTTATCTTTCAATCAAAGAAGTGTATTGGATACTTACCCTCTAACATGTTGAATGGAAGGTTGTTGCTTGCCTAAAGTGTGGAAGGGGATCCAGGATCGGTCAGGAGAGGAGCATAATAAAGAAGCGGACATACCTCGGAAGAAGATTTTTGTGTCATCCCTGTGATTGAACGAGTAGAAAGGACTACGAATTTTGTAATTAAAATTATAAACATTATTTTTTTATTCCTGTACCCGTATGATATTAATTTCCTTCTACGAACATTTTGATAGTAGATTTTGTTGCTATCTTAATTTCGTTATTTTGATGTTCAGAATCGGATAGGATTTTCTTGATTAAAATTCATTAGAGTTGCGTTGCGGTGTGATATTCCTTAGGCTAGGTGTGTGGAATTTTGGTTTTCATTTTGTTCTCAGTCGTGGGAAATTTTTCGAATAATATTTCTTCCACCACAATATCTTTCGATCCGTGCGCACGCGATCGTATCGATAAGAATAGTCGGTTTTCTTACTACGTTAGAGACTTTTCGGTCTTCAAAGTATTTGCAGATCAAGTGGCTGAGTGTTGATTTGTTTTGATCCAGTTTGATAGGTGTTGGAGAGTCATCATAAGGTACGTGTAATTTA
>JAGDQP010000479.1:121272-160366 GCA_022664845.1 Lepisma saccharinum | reverse complement strand
AACTTTAGTGCTTTTGAGAGGATGCGCCTCCTTTATCTTAACCAAAATCTCTCTGCAGCACTACACCACCATGGTATCCATCTGCACCCTCAAACGGTTGGCTGCGCCCCCAAAAGGAAGGTTTGACCCATTTATTGTAGCCTACTCTTGGTCATACACCTTCAGAGAAAATTTCGTTTCTTTACCTTTAATGACTTGGAAACTGGGTTTTTGAAGCGGCCATTTTGGATCCAAGTTGACGACTTTTTGAAAGTTTTCTTATATTGTCGTGACCTACTTGTGATGGTACAACTTCAAGTAAAATTTCATTTATCCAGCTGAAACGGTGTGCAAAATGGGATTTTGGGCGGTCATTTTAGATCCAAGATGGCGACTTTTCCCAAATGTTGTAATATTTCCCTAAACTACTTGTCATAATGCACCTTTATGCCAAATTTCGTATCTCTAGCTCAAACGGTGTAGAAAATGTTTTTTTAGGTCCGCCATTTTGGATCCAAGATGTCTTCTTTGGATACATCATGTAATATTTTAGAAACATACAAATGATAATGTACAGTGTTACCAAATTTGATATTTCTAGATGCAGCCGTTTAGGCTGTGTATTCTATACAACAATGGGTTCGGCGGCCATTTTGAATCCAAGGTGGCGACTTTTTCAACTAGTGACAATACACCTTTATGTCAAATTTCGTATCTCTAGCTCAAACGATATGGAAAATAGATTTCTTACTTCCGCCATTTTGGATCCAAGATGGCGTCTTTGAACTCATTAGGTAACATTTTCGTAATCAAAAAGTGATGATGTACCTTTATGCCAAATTTGATTTCAAAAGCCCCAGCGGTTTAGGCTGTGTATTCTATAAAACAATGGGTTCGGCGGCCATTTTGGATCCAAGATGGCGACCGATTTTGCTCATTAACGAACTTAACCGAGCTATTAAGCCTAGAAATAACATATAAAAATTTGGTTCAAATACCTTCAAAATTATGGCCGCTAGCGTGTTAATATATAAATATATACTTTCATATCGTACCGATCTCAATAGGTATATTTTTCTTCGAAATCTACCTAAAAATTGGACAACCCCAATTGACATATTAGTTTATTGACGTATGTATGTATGTAATTTACCATTTTCAAAGTTTGAATATTTGTATGTTTCATTTTATTTTATATTGCCATGTATATTGGTACCAAATACCAATAATCTTATAATGATATTATGCGTAATTTGTGTGTATGACGTACCAGTATATACTCATTCAGTCCTTTCACTATATTGATAAGGGTTGATTGGAAGAACGGCCCGAGAGGCTCACGCCTAAGAAAGTACAGCTATGGACACATGTCTATAACTAACTTCTCTTATTTCAAAACTAAATATACTGAAACATCGTATAAATTATATTTGCTGAATTACATACATATGCACTATCATATGGTGCACTTTTGAGAAAAAAATATTGCCTTGATATATAGCTATATGATGGCGATATTTTAACAATTATTTTTCGTCGACAAAAAATTCTAAACTCCAAAAATTTACCAAATTGTATAGTTCCCTTGTTTGATCTCGGAGAGTCATATGTTTGTATTGCAATGGGAACTATTAATCCTAGATTTAATTTTCGTTACACGGGAGGTACATCTCCGCGAATGTAGGGAATATTCTTTAAAGACACGCGGCACTACTTTTGTCCACAGTTGTACATTCCAAGTGCCGCGCCACGTGCTCAGCACGTGTCGCTCATAATCAAAATATAAACAAGATAGTAGTGTGTACTACGTGTGTGATACGAGTGTTACAACACAAACAATTAAGAGGAAACGTAAATAGCGCAGACGATAATTTGAGTTTCATCAAGAAGCCACCGATGGAGCTACCATCGATACGAAGGAGGAGTCAGCATCTTTAGGTGTATAAAAGACCGACACACCAATATAAAGCATCACTTTCCTGGGTGATCACTTCTCTCCTCTTTCCTAGTACTCAGTTGCCTTGGACTGGTACTCTCCTTAAGACCTGTACACTCAGTTGCTGTCGGACTGGTGTGCTTCCTAAAACCGCTCTCTCAGTTGCTGTCGGACTGGAGGGTTTCCTATCCTGCTCACTCTGTTGCTGTTGGACAGGTGGGCTGCCTAATTGAACCTGTGTTCAGTTGCTGCGGACTGACACAAAATCCGGTACTCAGTTGCTGTCGGACTGGTACCTTCCTTCGTGCACTCAGTTGCTGCGGACTGGTGCTATACCAAATCCTTCTCTCTTCTGCGAGGCCTACACCCAAGAAGAAGAAGCCAGAAAAGTTATAACTTTCCATTTTGTATAATTACTTTGGTACGGGAGACTCTTTTTATTAATCTAAAAAACTTATATTATTTTATAATAAAACTGGTGATGGGCAAAACTCATACCCCGTGTATCTTTGTCTCTACCTATACTTCCACAAACAACAGGGTGTTCCTAAAGGAACATTAAGATATTCTATAGAGATTTAAAAAAAAACAAAAAACTTAACACTTATGTTGAAGTAACTTTTTTTCAAACATCTACGACTAACGTATCATAGTAAGAAAGTATTATGTCTTTAATTAGTTTCAAATTTTTCAGCAACATTGTCAAACGCATTCACAAAAACTTCTCCAGGTAGTCTCCATAGCCCGGAGACACATTCTTTGAATAATTCCGCAATTTTCTGTGAATGATCTTGCAGATTACGTCGCGTTGTAGCATAAACATTCGTTTATCATCTCCATTAGCCAGAAACGACGTGAAGTCTGGAGAATGTGCTAGCCATATATGGTACTGCAAAACAGCACCGACAAAACATCCCACGAGATTTCTATGAAAATAAAAAAATGCCCATCGAGGGGGAACAAATGCTTCTTTTTGGCGCTATAGGCTGCCGAAGTGTGGGAACTTTAGAGCTTGGTATCTCTAATACCATTAACGGTAGAACTGAGGCGGCATGGTATTTGCAGACTTCAAATATGCTCTATCCAAAACTGTATATTCCAAAATTGTGCAATCGGTGCGCAAGAAATTCCCCAAAGCAAGTAGAACATTCCCAAAAATTATCTGAAATAAAAGTGGGTCAAAATAAGGATGAATTCGGCTATTCGTTTGGGGCAAGTTTATATCTCAAACAGATTTCCTATGCGGAACGATTATTTTAAAGAAAGATGTGTGGCTGTATTACAAACAGAAGTACTTGATATACATTTGTGAACGAACGTTTCGTGAAATTTTACCAGTAAAAAGAGACTGTCATTGCACTGTTAGATAACAGTGATGCATTTAGACCGAAAGTCGTCTTATTCATACTTACATTGTCAAAAAAAAAAAAAAGTCTGGGTATCCCCTATTTCCTTTGCAGAATCGCTTGCGCATTCATTGCACAATTTTTGGGATAGACCAGGATTGAAGTCTTTGAGGATACAAGGCCGCTTCAGTTCTACTGTTAATGGTATTGTAAATATAAAGCTCTGAATTTCATTTTCCCACACTTTTGGGAGCCCGTAGTACCGAAACGAAGCATTTGTGTATCTCCGATGGTCTATACTTCTGTTATTTTTATGTCACGAGTCTCGTGAGTTTCGTCGGTGTTATTTTGCAACACCCTGTATATATATATATATGAGTAAATTGTCAGGTCAAAGCAAATAAAGAACAGATAGACGTATATATTTCATGTCAAATTCATATACTGCTTCAATATATTTACATATATATCAACAATACCAGGACAATCTATACATATTATACAATATTGTCTGTGCAACATACATTCTATGTACTCTTTTTATTTGTGCTATGTGAATATCTTTTATCCAAAAATACACACATACATATATCCAACATCATTACTAATGATCTCCAAAAATATTTATTTTTTTACTTCTATCTGAGAACCTCTACCAACTTCAATGGCACATGTTTA
Source organism: Lepisma saccharinum (assembly GCA_022664845.1). Lineage (NCBI taxonomy): Eukaryota > Metazoa > Arthropoda > Insecta > Zygentoma > Lepismatidae > Lepisma > Lepisma saccharinum. The sequence continues at coordinate 156,427 of JAGDQP010000479.1, read as the reverse complement.
CAGTGCTAGTATGGCACATAGGGAACATTTTTCATGACTCGGTCATGACCTTGAAAATACTGTACTGCTAATTGGCTTTTAATCAGTTTCTTGAATACAAAAAAAAGTGCTTCATTAATACCTAATGTTCTCTAGGCTAGTTTTAATTACTGGTGAACTTAGTACATCCTATACTTTAATTCCACATTACAAACAAATGACACACACACACACACACACGTGCTGACTCTGTTCATGTATATATCTTTGCTAACTCAAAACTTACACATGTACCTGGGTAGGTAGACAACTAACTATTTCTACACACACAAATAAAATGTAGATACTTCCCAGTTATTGTAACTATTTGGGAAAAGTGTCGTCACGTGGGTACGTTACCATGGTAACCGAAATTGTTTCCAACGAAGGTTTTTACATAGCAGTGTGTGCTTTCGTCCACGAATATACATCAAATTATACTACTACTCAACTAAAATTATATCCATTCATATTGGTTCCTCTGTGTGAGGATTTTAGTACACTTTAAAAATATTGCTTTTCAAACACTGCTAGAGCTCCTTTTTTTGGAAACAGGCCTTGATTTTTTTCCAGATAACACCCATTTGCCAAGCCACACGAGATTTTTTTCTTTTAAGGGTTGTAGACTATGTCTGCCATGTTCAAATTTGACGCCATTTCTTTAATTATATGGAGACTCAAGTCACATGAAGGTGGCACTACACTATCGAGGTTGCTCACTTAAGTTGACTCGACGAGCAAGCTCGTCAGTGTAATAGCAAAAAAAAAGTTCGTGAAGCTTCCTCAAGGATAAGCTCGTTGAGCATGTTGGACAACATTTGGTTGCATAGACTAACCTCAACAGTACGCTCGATGGTGTAATAGCCCAAAGTAGGCTCGAGTTTGCTCGACAGGGAATTCGTCGAGCAACAGTTACGCAAGCTAATCTGCAAGCTCGATAGTGAAATATTGCTTTCAACCGAAATACAAGGGAGGTTACACAAGATTTATAGCAGCAAAATTATTTACAGTAACACAAACAACAATTTGTCCGTTCAGAACTATATAGTATATTATTTAAAGCAGGAATATGTTCATATTTTTGGATTATACAAAAAAAAAAAAGTGAGGTAATGCTCCATTAACTCCACCCACTGAGCAGCTATTCATTTTATGTTTTGCAAAAGATATCTAAAGCTGTGCATTTACCAAGATTATTTTTTGAAGTGTTATTTGTCTGTTCGAATGTTTATTTAAGTTCTAAGACGAACTTGTGAGCTTATAAGGATGGGATCTACAATTCTTTTTTAACGTGAGCTATCAAAATATCCGTCCAAAGGATTCCCACCACATATAAACGAGATCACGCTTTCACAAAGCAACTGTATTGACTATTCAGCCAATCTCAAAGGCCTTTGTAAATAGCTGTGCTTTAATAAATATATTAACTGTATAATATGGTTTTTAATATATCTATTTTATATTGGAAACTTGAACAATCCGGAATATAAAATAAGGGAAATAATCCTTCATATTGAACAAGGTAATAACTAGAATAATATAGAACTTTAAAGATTTGGATTTTTTAAAATAGTTTACAAGAAGCAGTAAGGATATAGATTTTATTATAAAGCAGTTTTACTTGATTCAGTATCAAACTGTTTTTGTGAAAAGTTTTTCTAGATCAAAATGATCCATTATAAATCACGCAAAAAAAAAAAAAAAGTTATTACGCTTAAATCTAGAAAACCACTATTGCTAAGATAGAAGTCCAGGTTTCAAAAATACCAGGTAATGTGTAGATTTGGAGAACAATCTGAATTCCTAAGTAAGCAGAGAATTTGAAGAAAAATTTTAAATCCTAAGTAAGGAAGTTGTATATATATATTTAAAAAAAAAAGGCCTTTGTAAACAAATAACTTTGATCCCTTTTTTGTCCGAAAATTCCTTGTTTATTATTAGTTTCAAAATGTTTGGGGTTGGTAGATATAAAGAAACTTATCAGAGAACGTACCCCAGGTTATGGAATGTCTCCGCGAAAGAGCGATTTTTTATTTTATTTTTTTCAGTATCAGGAAAATAGGTTAGCTATCACTGAGCTCGAAAGGGAAATTTCCACGAAACGGAAAGCTTTACTTTCGTTAATAAGCTGTCGTCTTTTTAAAATCTATGATTACTACAGTGACGAGACGGAATAGAAAGGTTCCAGATATTCACGAACCAGAACGCTGTTCCGGTCCATTTCGAGCCTTGCGTATGAAAAAATTACGTTGACTTCAGAAGCATAAAATCCACGACCAGTTTTTCCTTCGTCTACGACTGAACTTGAAGAGTCATAATACTCAAAGACAAGTAAATAAATCAATGTACACTCTAATTCAAATAAAATGACCGATGGGTACAGTTTCTAAGTCTGATAATTAGCACAATATGGTAATGTTGACCCTAATATTCCAATTAAAACAATTCATAATTTGTGCTTCCCACATGCATTACCTAAGTGATGTCCCATTGTGCAATTTTCACATTTTGAGAAATTTTCCGTTCGCCATTTTCTATAAATGTGGGTGTACACCTAACCCACCATTCTTTTTTTTTGCTTCTGAAGATGAGTCAGAATGCAAGTGTTTAAATACTGGTAAAAAAAAAGTGACTGTGGTATAAACACGTCTGAAACTATCACAGCGTCTTCCCAGGTCCTGAAATTATTCCCTAATCCATGCTGCATTTTTCAATGTAAACCCTTGCTCATTTTAGATGGTTTCGGACGTTAAGTAAACGGGTTCACATCATTTAATATACTTCCATACATATACACAGGGTTACATTTTGAACACTGCCCATGGACCAAAATGGCTTACAAAGCTTTTTACTACTTTTAATGAGGCCCGCAGACAACTGGACATCCCTGCTCTAGACAGAGTCATATCCAGCTAACTAGCCAAAATTTGGAGGGTCTTGATTTTAGTAATTATTTATTATTCAAGACAATACTTCATTAACAAAAATAAATACTGGTATATGAAAACTACGCTTTTCTAACTCGTTTCTTATGTATTTAACTTTTTTAGTGTTTAAGATTATAATCCATTTTTGATACAACTTTCTATCAAAGACTGGTATCTTTTGTCTATCTGAAGTTCTTTTGCTTGCCTTGAAAAGCAGGCAACGACAGGAACTAACAACTGGATTCTAAAGGAACCGGTTCAGACGAAACTCGACACCCGGTTCGAAGATCCGGATCCAATTCGGTTCCAAGATCCTGATCTAGATTTGCGAACTCTGTCAGTCCCACGAAAAACTACGAACATGGTTTACAAAACGATACTATAAATATTGTGACCTTTAGAAATGGTAAATTTAAAATGAACTTTTGTACTTTTGTAGTTAAGAGAGTTCTAAAGATGCAAAGCCAAAGTTAAGTGGAAAAGTTAACAATACTTTACTAAGGATTACTTCGAATTTTAAATATGGTATACATTTTCAGATAAGTCATTGTATGTATGGTACTGGACTAATTTCCATCAAATGGAAGGAAATTGCCTCGCCCTGGTTTGGGCAACAACATATCTGCAGAATCTACAACACAGAATCCCGCCTGTTTTGAGGGAATATTTGCATTTTCAAAGAAGCAAATCTCTAAAAATCGCCAGAAGTTACATTTTTTCCAACTTTTTTTGAGACATCGTTTGAAAATTCGTACGGCTCGCTTCGTAGTGTCGCTACGATGAACTAGAGCGGATAAGTTACGCGACGAGATGGTGGTGCCCTATCAGTTTCTCTCGCGTTCCAGCAAGACGTAGTTGTGTACATACAACAACGTAAGCAGAACTATTGTGAAGGCTGGCTGACTGCGAGCGGCGAATTTGAGAACGTAACAGGTAAACACAAAGTTCTGCCAAAAATTAGGCAAATATTCTAACCACCGTTTCAGATGATCATCTACTCATTGGGAGAGGTTGGCAGGCACCAATCTTGCAAGTTCTCCCATTCTGCATTCAGTTAGGACCGTTTTTAGCCGACCAGGATGCTCATCATCCTCCAAACTTGTTTCTACACTGCGCAAAACGTTGGTACCACTTAAATACAGCATAGTTCCAACTAAACGTATCCTATTTTTTACCTACTGTATCAGGAAGGGGATTTATAGAAGTAATAGGATGTTTTATAAGAACATTCTGAATAATATGCGGAAGAGAAACACCGAACTGACAACTGCCAATGTAACAGAAGATATACGAGGTGCATTCAAAAAGTTCGTGTCCCGACCTTTTTTAATCACTGATTCTCTAACTTGAAATTTGCTGTACATTTACGTTCATGTTTCGTATGTAGTGTGCGAGCAATTATACTTTTACATCGCCAGACAACCATTTGACATATTTTCACTATTCTTCTCTAGTTCACTTCCGAAAGCTAAATCTAGGGGCACTCGGCGGCTACAACATTCCATTCTAGTACATGAAAACTACGCTTTTCTAACTCGTATCTTATAGATTTTGCACTTCGTGCAATGTACACACATTTACTGCTCACACTGCAGTTTTTTTTCACTTTTTGCCTTTTTTACTGCTTACAAATAAAGCTACAGTAGATTAGAAAAGTCAGGGTAGGTTATTATTTTTATACATACGCATTTTGAAATGTTTACACAGTTGATACAATAAGTTATGCCCTGTGCCACGTAAACACATTTACTACTGTGATTGTATTTTTTCACCTTTTGCTTTATATATATATATATATATATATACTGTTTACAAGGGTATTACTTTAGTTTACGCCGGGCGTGATTTTTTCGAACGAAATAAGTCACAGGTTCATGAATCGGAATTATGGTAATGTTACGTCATACGGACATATTTCTCTCCATATTACAATTGATGTTTTGCTACAAAATCGCTGACAGTATGACGAGTGAGCGATAGCGAATTAATACGGGTTAGAAGCCAGGTCACTTTTTTTTTTCATTATACGCGATGCACATCACCTTTAACAGGCACCACCTGTGACTAGAGACCTGCACGGGCCGAATTTTTCGGCCCAAGCTCAATCCAGCCCGAATGTACCTAGGTCCGGCCCCGGAAAGCTCTAGAAGTTTTTGGTCCCAGCCCGGCCCGTTAAGTTTTAAAAATTCTTGCCGGCCAGATACATTTTAAAACGTTTTGGCTCGAGCCCCAATATATTTGTATCTGGTATAATAATAATATAATATAATGCATACAAGCCTATGTGAGTGTTTGAATAATGTGAAGCGCTTAGATTTGCTAGTCATTTTAATTTCATTCTACAGGATTGCCGTTTCAATTTATTTCTAACACAAAGGATCAAAATAATCCTTTCGCTTTGAACAGTAGGATTACTTGTAGTCGCAGTTTTTTTTTTAATCCAGCAAAGAAGTAGCAAGTCAAAGTATAACTTTTGACCCCACCCGCAAGACCTACGTTTGCACGGTATTTAACACCATATTAGACTGCAACCCTGACTTCATCCACCATTTCTTCTTGCAGGTCGCTGAAGTGGAGAGAAGAACAACGAGTGCGGTTTCCTTTCATTTTTATATCAAGACAAACAACTCTGACTGTTCACCCCCTGAGATCAAGTGGTTGGATTGACCATATTCTGGTATTGACACGCACCATCAGAGAAAGATTCAATACACATACTGTTCTTTTGTTGTTTATTGAGGGAAGGGCATGCAATCACTGGTGTAACTGCCGACTGGGATCAACGCCCCGGTGAACAATTAATCCTCTATAGCGAAAGTGGAGCCGCTAAGCAACCCCAATTGTAAATATTACATTGTTTGTAATACCTTTCACTCCACGTGGCGTGCACACAGACTTGAACGTTTGACTTTATTCCAATTATCATTTAACGAAAGTCAATAATTATTGAACTGCTTTAAAGAAGTGCAATTAATCGGCCCCGAACCCGGCCCGATCTGAAGAGAAAGTAGTGTTGGCCCGCCCAAGCCCGGCCCGGGCTACGGTGTCAGGCTTAGCCCGACCAATGTAGGTCTCTACCTATGACTGTTCCATTTACGGTTCCAAATGGAACGTCCGACGTATACTAAAGAGACGCCTTTAAAAGTAAAGCTACAATATATATATGCGTTTTGAAGTTTCACACAATTCAGACAATCAGTTACTGTTGAGTGAATTACTGCCTGGACAGGCGCTGCGATCGGTTTACATATTTCATCTGTTGCTTGAAATGGCCGACCATTTTGCACTTTCAAGTGGGTAAGAAACCTTCCTTATTTAAAGCAAATAACGCACTTTAGACAATAATAGCAGTGCACTTACACACCTTCCTTTACTTACAGAAAACAAAATTTCTGAACTAAAACCAGTGAGGCAAACATATACAACGTGCAACCATACTGTCGACATCTGTGATGTCACTTTATGTCCCTTTTTCTTGAAAAATACTTTGCTAAACTTCACTCCGCCTACATAATTTTGGTTATCACACATTGCCGAACAAATAAATATTCTACATGTAATTTTTTTTCATTTTCTGCCGACGTAAAACTATAACAACATCGTAGTTGTTTTCTAACTCTTCTATTTTTTTTTTATAGGGTCATTTATAAGGCAGGATGTCTTCACTCAGAGAAAAGAGAGTTACAGGAGTGATAACGTAATGTCGATTGAAAGGACTTAACGCCCCAAAAGATACATAAGCACATGGAAAGACTCCACCATTAAGAAGTGGCAGCGTGAATTCTCCTGTGGAAGGCAGTTCGTGTGATGACGCAGACCGCCCTGACGCCCATCAACAGCCATCACTAACGAAAACATCCAGTGTGTGAAATAACGGATTGAAGCAGGTAGGCGGTACAGCACTAGCAGATATTGTTGACATATCACGTGCCAGCAGTCAGTCCATTCTAACTGAACAGTTGGGTCTAAGTAAATTGAGTCGTCGTTGGGTACCGAGAATGTTGTCCTCAGAGGACCAGAAGGGTTGCAAGTGCCAGTTTGTCTCTTTCTTCTTCAAGAGAGGCCGCGGTGGCTCAATTTCTAGAGCGCTCACCTCTGGTGCTAGGGGTCGTGGGATCGATCCCTGCTCATGCCATGTGGGCTTTGTGGTGGACAAACACAGTGTGCGTGGTTTTCTCGGGGTGCTCCCGTTTCTTCCCACTATCTTCATTTTACCAATTCATCCCATCTGGACTGAGCTAAAGTTGCCTAAAGGTCTTAAAAAACTAAATTCAAAATTGTTCTTCAAGAGGATCCTGAATTCTTTTGAGCCAGAATTGTTACAGAGGACAAACCGTGGTTACATCAACTTGAGCCTGAGACCAAAGACAGACTATGATGTGGAATCGAAGATACTTTATCACACTGCCCGTAACTCTTTTTTCTCTATCTCGCTGAGTGATGCCACCTTGGCTAACAACGACCCTACAAAAAAAAATGGAACTGAGAGTTAGAGAACTGTTTTCTGGCCACACTCACCTAAATGTACAGGAAATTTCAAGTTTCGGAATCTATGACACCACGGTCGAGATACGAACGTTTTGAATGACCCTCGTATATAGTGCCCAGCGTGTTACAACTTATTTCCACGATATTCTGGAAGCATACAATAAATTGCTCCACTGTCGCACGAAGCATCTGCGTTGGAGATCTTCCTTACTTTCCTTGTCATGCTCAGCTTTGAATACAACAAGTGATAGGATATTCCCTTGATAGGTTCTTCATTTATCAGCATAACAAGAATCGTCTGAAGCTGGGTGGATATGGTCAGTTTATTTACAACCACCGTATTTTCTCCCCAAGAGAAAATTTAATAATGATACTGCTAAGAAGAATTGATTTCTAACACTACATAATGCTGCCTACCATATAATTTTGGAATACTATGCAAATTAACGAATTATACATGAAATAAAAAATAAATTTAATTTTCTAAGTAACAGAGTATAAGTATTTTCTATATCGACTTGAAATCCTTCAAAACACAGGAGTTCACACTACAGATCAACAAAACAATGACTTCCATCGCACCTAATTACCATAGACTGTTGATTTTTTTTACAGATCATTACAAAACAATAGTGTTTCTGTCACTACAAACTTGCAAAAATTGTACAAAATATAAATCATAGCATTACACACACACACATGTTGCAGAGGAAACAAAAACCTACACTAAAATCTCGTTTATGCGAACCAGTCCTGGATAAACCAGATTTACGATTTTTTTTTTCATATTATAAGCGCCTGCAGCAAATACAGTAAAACAATGGGTTATATTTTACAATAATTATTAAGGTAAAGGTAGAGGTCAAATAAAGTAAAACACTGCACAATTACACTGTGGAGAATCAATTAGACGCGTTCACTTGTATACGATGTATTTCGAACCTGCCGAAAAATTACTTTTTTTTTTTTCGAAAACTGTTCCGGATAAACGAGGTTTTAGTGTACACAATTTTAATGTAAAAAATCTAGTAATCGTAAGTAGTATGAATCAATAATATTTTTCATTCATTTGGGGTACTATTTATTATGACATTTGCACCGAAACGTATACTAGTACGCTATTCACCGTGTTTGATCATACAGAAAGACATTGGTTTCACATACAATCAACAACTATATTTTTTTAAAAAAAAATAATAATAATAAAAGACAATACATGCAACACACTTTGGCTCGATTAAACAATCACAATTATTTGTTTACACATTATTGTTATGACTTAGGTCAAATTAAAATGGATCTAAGGCTGAAGAGATGCAGCAGAGCGAATTAATATTGCTTGTTCTGTTCGGTAAACGATTCGATATTTTAAATTGTGTCTGAAATAATGAACATGAAAGCATAGAACGTATACCTAATTCTGGTTTTGATTCTATTTAAGTACCACTCTAGGGAAGGAACACGGTTACTTCTTAGAATATATAATGAACGCGTTTCGCTTTTAATAAATTTAATTAAAGAACTAGGAACTTTTTATTGTTAAAAGAACCCAAGACCTGATAGGCCTTTTTTTTTCCCTTTCTCTATTAATAATCTCGAAGCAACACATACATAATGCTCAAATTCTGTATGTTTGTCCGCTACAAAAAAAATCCACACCATTCGACCAATTTCCGCCATACTGTTCATACTTCTATCTTACTTCACCGGAATAAAACCACATACTGTCAGGTCGCAAATTTCTTTTAATCCTCAGATGATGGGTGGGGAAGTGGGTTTTGACTTACCGGGTAGCAGTCCTTTAACACATGTGCACACCCTACTTCCTTCTGCAACCTTTCAACAGCCGTTATAAGATAGCAGAACTTGAGAAACTGTATTATTTTACCGTCCAGAGAGAAGCACATCCACCACATGGTGGAGGCGCCGGGTATAATCTCGTGTAATTATCTACAAATTTAGATAATCGATACAAATTCAAACCGATTTCAAGACCTTCGAGAAAACAAATGTAGTTGTAAACTTGATGATAATGGGTGTTCTGCCCGAAGATCCCTGGCAAGGTGATCCGATGGTGGTTTGCCATTGTCTTTCATCGGATGAAGATAAGGACGGGACCTACAGTTTAACGTGGGCTCCGAACCAATTGCGTCCCCACCGGAAATCGAACCCAGGACCCCTAGATTACAAGTTGTAAACTTACGGAACTAAGTATATGTGATCATTCAGGCGACTGCTGTATGCGAAAATCATCTCACCATGAAATTCGCCGCCGGCTCCGTATGTTTTTAAATAAATACAATTGTCTGCTATATCCTACTTCATTATAGTTTCTGGATTACCTAATTAATATAGAAATAATGGGCAGGGTAGATCTTTTATATAAGTGTGTGAAGTAAACGCAACTTTTTGTGACTACATACTAAACTGTGATAACTTCATTAGAAGCTGGAATAGCTGTTAATCTTACTCAGTGTTCCCTACACAGAGCAGTGGTGAACTGCAAACCAAGAGGATTTTAAGCTTACCTTCAACATGGTATACTTTCCTCGCTGCAATCGAATCGTCTAACAAAAGTCTATTTTGTTAGATGATTAGATGGTAGCGAGGAAAGTGTTCCATGTTGAAGGTGAATTTACAATTTGGTCCTCGCCACGTAAACTTACATTTGATCACTAAGAGGATTTTCTAATGAGTGTCACGCCCACACCAGAATTTCATTCATCAAGATATCACACTTAGACAAATTTTCGAGTCGCATTATACCCGAACATTCAGGGAAACAGTGTTGGAACACTTCGTCCCATTTTTGTAGTTTTAATCATCAACAGTATTTCTTTCATTTCATACAATCGTGATAGTGTAGAATAACGGTCCAACTATATTTAGAAATTCCTCATTTATTTTGGATATAGTTCTAGTAAACGAAGCCCCCCCCCCTTTTTTTTTATAGAAAAAGTTAATTACAGCAAAACCTCGGTTAACCGATCATCGGACTATCCGCAACTTTTTAAGGTTTCTTTTTTCCGTTGTCCTGAACTAAGAAAGCTGCACTTGAATCGGCAGAATCATTGATCCAATTTTTGAAACAAGAAGATGGTAGTTAATTTCCAGATATTCTTGTTCTTAGAAGAATATGGATGGGCATGAAGAGCGAAATTGCTGGTGCCGAAGTGCAATTAGGATTGTATAAGGTTAAATAAAATTATGGATTATCAGGTTTTCGATCAAAAATACTTGCCAAGCTAAACTACATAATAACGTGATGGGCGAATACCTTCAATGAAAGAAAAGAAGATTAGGCAATTGTTAAAGAAAAATATATGGGAAGTAAGTTCGTGTACTATCCACGGTGTGTCGCCGCTGTGCAACATATCCTGATTTATATGATACACACAACTACAGCCAGGTATCTACTATTGTACAGCTGGCAGTTTGTGTGAGATAATCTCCATGTTGTCTAATCAGAACTTGCTCATCAACAGGAGACTTCGATGCAACATCCTCCGTACTTTTCCAACTTAGTGCCATATTATTTCTTTTCATCCGTGTGAGCAGTAGAGGAACTACGACTGAAGCATTCAATTCCATTCCAACTAAAAATTTCACAGATTGTTTCAAACAGTTGTACATACGGTGGTAAAAGTGCATTGTAGAGCAGAATGTTTACTTTGAAGGTAAGTGTGTTTACGGTACAAGCAGCTTCACAAAAAAATGGCCGATCAAAAGTTTCGAATGTAGAAAACTTGCACAGCAACACCAAAAGCATGACAAGCAGGATATGCAACTTCTTTATATTTACCTGCATAGTGTATGACAGAATGCAGGAGGGATGGCGAAATTGGAAGAAAGCTTGTGGCGTTCTCTGCGACAGCAGAATCACGGTGAAAAATAAAAGGATGATTTACAAAACAGTGGTTAGACCAGCAATGATGTACGGACCAGAAACATGGCCAATAAAGAAAGCACAATAAAAGAGATTAGATGTCACCGAAATGAGAATGCTACGCTGGATGTGTGGGATAACAAGAGACAGACAGAGAAATGTAAGAGGAACAACCAATGTTGTCGAGATATCTAAGAAGATACAAGAAAAAAGGCTGCAGAGGTATGGACATGTGATGAGGAGAACAAATTACTACTAGTCAGAAGAGTGATGGCAATGGAAGTGGAGGACAAGAGAGGTAGAGGAAGGCCAAGGAGGAAATGGATGGATACGGTTAAAAAGGTTTTTCGCGAAACAAGGTCTGTCAGGGGAAGAAGTTCAAGACAGGGCTTTGTTGAGAAGACTCATCAAAACGTAGGTGGAAAAAGACAGAGAAAGAAGTAAATGATCCTTGGGTACAGCCATATTGTACAATTTTTCAAATTTACAATTTTTTTCGCAGTCCTTTTTCAGTGAACCTGAGTATATACCGTTGAGTCGTAGGCAAGAAAACTGGCTAAATGCACGAACTTACTGACCGTACCACATGTGATATATTGGAGGAAACAACTGAAAAAGGCTACAAAATCCTGTCACTATCGTCACAGAAACTATTGATGACGATGGTTTACAGAAAATCACTAAAATAAAAATACAGTTACGTCCAAAACTTCGAATATCCCGACATATATTAAAGAAGGAACAAAAGGAAACTGACCCTACATCTACATCAAATTGTTTTAAACTACTGTAGAAAAGGTGTAAAAAAGCAAGGCATGGCATTCGGAACTCAAAACTTACGTTCTTTTCTATTTGTAGAACACGCCACTGTTTCTTTAACGACAGTCATGTTTTATTACAACGTACCTAATGCATACTAATATTAGTAATCCAATCTATAGTGGTTCAAAAGCCTCAATATATAGGAAATAACATATACTTTATTATTATTTTTACAGGTAGCATGTAAAAATGCCCTTGTCTGAAGAAGAACGTATAGATAATATCCTTCGGACAGGTAATGGCAGCAGTGAAAAGGGTATAAATAGTATCACCCCGTGATAACACCCGGCTGATCCATTAATCAATACATGAAAAACACATAATTGCCAAGCAACGTAACTATTTATAACGTCATGGCAACATACTTTTATGTTTCAAGTATTCCGATATATTACTTACGTTGTATGAATACTTGGCGTGTTCTTTTATTCCATTTTATTTAATGATGTATTTAATGCTCAAGAGATGGCAGCACATTCTGTGATGAAATTCAAACATTGCTGTCTTTTTCAGCAACTGTCTTTCCACTTTAGATTTTATCAGTAAGTTCATAACATATTTTTAAGTCTATCGAAAGATTATATTTATTTGCAGAAAAATAGATTTTCTTGTCGTTTGACCCTTTTAAACATAGTAGTACATAATCAATGTTAGTTCCGTAGTCTTGAAAGTTTAAATCAAATGCATGTTTAACCTGATATACTTAGAAAGCTGTGGGCCTTGCCAGTCATAGTTGCTTCAAGTAAAAATTGTCAGCGTTCATTATTTAAGAAGACTACTGATGCTATATATATGTATATATCCTGTTTGGCATATACTGTACACCGTAGCACATCTAAAACTGCCGCTGAGTTTACTAGCGTAAGACTAACGGTCCTTAGGAAGGCCAACACCACGTTGTCTCCTTCGCTCAGTCAAGGTTCTAACATTTACATCAATCTTATGTAAGAATTCAACACATTTGGAGCAGGATACATAACTGACTAGCCTCGGCATTTACTTGAAAACTGAATTCTCACTGTATACGTACAGAAGTGTCATAAACTCACACTAAACCCTTACAGCGTGGCCGCCGAGTATCCAAACACATCGCAAAATTCAGGAAGAGTGGGAATGTGCACAACAAACCAAGCAGAACAGTTCTCAAATCACACCCGATGTGGTTTAAAAGGTTCAAAGAGAATAAGCATATTGAACTCACTTGTCCACTGCCCGGGGTGAAGGATATACTGAGTATATTTCCTGACAAGCGATCAATAAATCGGTTATCCATATGTACGGATACTTCTGAATCATCCTGTACAGCCATTTTACACAAATTTAAGTTTATTACGTTAAGATTTGGCAGTTTAATATACCCTGCAACTTGAATGAAAACGCGACTACGAAGTCAAAAAATCGAACTGTTTTAGTCCCATGTTGAATGACTATGATTCGTGTAAGAACACTATTCCTGTATATTCCCTACACACTGTTTTGGATCTGGTTTCAACACGAATATTCACATACAAACTTCTTAACTGTTCTCCTTTTGGTTCCTATATTATGGACGAAAACAGCAACGTAAGCAGTGTGATACGTTTGGTCCCTTCTATTACCCTGTGGATTTCACTCCGGGTTATAGGACAAAATATATGGAGAAAGATCCGTGAAGTCGCTCACTTGGTAATTTCAATTCGCTACCCTTGCTTACCTGTTAATCCACATAGGGATGTTCGAAAATCCGAATTCCAACGTTCAGAACATTTGATTCCGAAGTTCCTCGGAATAAGAGTCAAATCAGAGTTTATTGAAATTCCGACCCACTGGAACCCAGAAATAACAAAAAAAAAAAAAAAAAAAAAAAAAATTGCATCTCGATTCCGGAATCCAGTACTCACAAAACACTGCATTTCGATTCCGGAATCATAAAAAAAATTACATCACGACTCCGGAATCACAAAAAATACATTCTGATTCCGGAATCACAAAAATTTACATTTCGGTTCCGGAATCACAAAAAATTACATTTGGTTCCGGAATCACAAAAATTTACATTTGGTTCCGCAATCACAAAAATTTACATTTCGGTTCCGGAATCACAAAAAATACATTTCGGTTCCGGAATCACAAAAATTTACATTTCGATTCCGGAATCTAAAAATGCATTTCGATTCCGGAATCTAAAAATGCATTTCGATTCCGGAATCTAAAAAATGCATTTCGATTCCGGAATCTCAAAAAATTACATTTCGATTCCGGAATACAGGAATTACTTTTAAAAAATGCTATGCCAGAATTCAGAACATTGCTAGAAATGCGCGAGGAACAGAACACTGTTAGCGCAATTATTGACAATCCGGTAAATCACTGCACAGTCTATAAAATCACACGTATGCTGACGAAGATTAAAGACGATACACGTTGCCACATTTAATAATGGAACTGAACACTTAATATACTTGAAACCTAATACTATTTATTATCTTCGTTCAGAACATTTAATTCCGAAGTTCCTCAGAATACCGTCAAATCAGACTTTATTGAAATTCCAACGCTCTGGAATCCAGAAGTCACAAAAAAAATTGCATCTTGATTCCGGAATCTAGTACTCACAAAAAAACTGCATTTCGATTCCGGAATAAAAAAAATGCATCACGACTCCGGAATCCACGAATCACAAAATTTTACATTTCGATTCAGATGAAAGTCAACTAAACCTACAATAATAAAATATATGGTACAGCTGTGTGAATAAGCAAAACAGCCATTTTCCCAACAATTATGCAGTAGACAAGACAAATAGCACTTAGACGAGTACTAAAAGCAATTACTAAAAAAAAAAACAGATCAGCCTTAGAGCACTTTTAATCAGACCTATGTGTTCAGATCTTACTTTAATTCGGTATACCTTTACATGAAACAAAAACAAAAATTACTATTGTATACAGAGTAATGCACAAATAAACTATCTCACTGAATAGTAACGAAACGTTATACAGTAACATTCATCTCTTAAACTGTAAAGACATTATTTAACGGAAAAATAGTCAAGTACTTTGAAATACATTCTAGGACCACATATATACTGTTATACTCCAAAACAATATCTACACTACGGAACCAAAAAGAACATCCATATAAAATAAGAAGAGA
This sequence comes from Lepisma saccharinum, assembly GCA_022664845.1. Classification (NCBI taxonomy): domain Eukaryota; kingdom Metazoa; phylum Arthropoda; class Insecta; order Zygentoma; family Lepismatidae; genus Lepisma; species Lepisma saccharinum. Next base: position 141,151 of record JAGDQP010000479.1, on the reverse strand, counting down.
AAAAAAAAAACGTGAAACATACAACATATACTCTGAACAACAATTAAAAAAAAACTGAACTTACCTGAGTTTAAAAATATAATTTTTCTCAAGCATTATTCCATTACACGCAATAGTTTTTTTGCTTACAAGTTACCTTACCATTCATAAAACACACAAAACAAAGTGAGCAAACGCTTACTTACACCACCCTCCCAAATCATTATTATGTTGAACAATGGATTCTATTATGCACTTCTTTACCGAAGCTACCACATACGCGCACACAGTGGCCTCCTTTTTACTTAATTTTGATTTTGTGAAGCTTCAACTTGAAGCCTAGCATCTCGGATAGGACACCCGAAAAGGCAGACAGTATCACGACTTTTGTGATCGTGTACAAGTAAGGATTTGCCGAAAGGCCAGAGATCTTGAAAGGACTTTCCAATTCCTGAAAGAATAAATACAGCATTATTTGAAGTTAACACACATATTTATTTATGAAATAACAGGTAAATATCTAATTTACAGTGTTCAGCATACATGATGTATTCTATAGACATGTATTTAAAACTATTCAGACAAAACAAAATCTAAAAAAAAACTATATCACAATTCAGATCTAAATTGTAGCAGCATACGAATGTAATGAGATCCCACTGTTACAGGCGAAAAGTTATTGAAAAACCTGAGTTTCGAATTATTTTCCAAAAAGATGTCAGATATTGTCATACGATTCGGTTTCTCGCTTTTGTGAAATGGCAGGGTTCCCATTCATTTGCCAACATCAAATTCCCTGACTTTTCCAGGTCACTAATCAGAAATTTCCAGGTACCCCATTTTGTATATATACGTATATATATCATAATTCCATGGGAAAATAAAGATACATCAAAATATTTCACTGTATTCTTTTCTTTAATTGCTTCATGGTTGGCACATTAGCCTCCAAGTAATTTCAAAAATGATCTAACATTAAATGCCTGCTGTAGCTAAATGGACTTCAAACAATAAGCTATCAAATCACAGACTTTTCCAGGACTTTTTAGTGCTAAGCTGGATTCCCTGACTATTCCAGGTTTTCCAGGTGACTGGGAACCCTGAATGATTTAACACTGAATAATATTAACAGAAAATACACCTCTCGTCTTGAGAGTTAACCATAAAATAACTCTAGGAATGTTAGTAATTGTACATAAACTATGAAAGCAGAATGCATGTCACAAATCGTTAACTATCAACATCTGAATGGGGTGTGAAAATACTGAGTCCTCTACCCTGAAGGCAAAATATCGAAGGTCACAGTGAGCAGAAGGGAAATGGACTTTCTAGTTTTGTCTGACACAGGACGTAATAATATATTCTACATCAACAATTTATTATTTTGTACAAGAATGAAATTCCCTCTTATTTATGTCTATACCTTGGGGTAAAGTTTGAGAATACAACTGAATAATAAACACATTCTTCTTCTAATAGGCGATATATCTAAATATTTTTTCTTTTATTTTCTTATTGTCCTACATCGTCTGCGTTGGACTCAGGGTTAATATTGTAGTGTGAATCTTGTACAACACAGTAGATTGTAGGCTGACATGAAAGGAATAATCTAATTCATATTATTTGAATTTTCTGGGAGTTTCTCTGCATACCAAGATACCTACCATATTACTGCGACATATTCTAACTTTCACCGACCTGGTAGCCATCTGGGTTAGGACGCTAAGCCAGCGACTCGAAGGTCCCGGATTAGAATCCCGGCTGTGGCATGAATGTTTGTCATTGTGGATTTTAACTAGAACGTGACGGATAATTGTGACGGGCCGAAGTTAAAAGTTGCTAGAATGGTCCATACAACATAAAGTTTACCAAAGTTTTTATATTCTAACTTTGAGCGAACATACGCAGTATATAGTTTTTGGAACATCAATATTCGACAAGTGAATTCCTAGTCTCACTACAAATTTGAGATTTCTAAAAGCTTTACTAGAAATGCGATTGACGTGCACATCGGATGAGGGGGTGGATTTTAGAGTCACACCAAGATTTATCATTCCTATTACCATACTCGAATTTCAAATCCTCCTAAGCCAAAGCTACCTAAAGGCCATAAATAAAAATTCAAATTTAAATTTGAAATAGCCTTTCTTTCGTACAAGATATTACACTGATTTTTTGTGTCTCATAACAACTTGTTTGTTTAGTGTCAATTCGAGATTTCACTGATATCGTTATGTAAGGAAACAGCAAGCAATTTAGAAGAAATGCTTTGAGGCAGTGCTCGAAGGGAAGGGTGCATGGGTGTCACGCCGTGCCCTTACCGTTTACATTTTGGATTTGGCGTACCCTCTACCTTTTTATTAATGGGAGTTCATTGCCTTTACTTTCAATAGGCAATCGCGACCACAAAGTGCAAACGTCCCCTTAAATTTCTAACCCACTTCTTCAAGCGTAGCCTTACCTTTTCTAACCCATTTCGAACACTGTATAAGAGATATTTAAATTACCTACAAACAGTACTCAAAGGGAGGATGTAATTACAGCAGGCACGTTATATACGAATAATAAAAACAGAACAGGTTCAAGGTTCGATTTCTGTGGTAACCCCGAATTTACACCAAAAGACGGTACCGACTGACGTAGTTTCAAAGAGAAGTTGGAAGTCACACACTTGCTAAAAAGCACGCAGTGATTAATTATATCGAATGCCTTCCAAAAGACACCGTAAGTTGTGTTATTTAAATTAAAAAAAACGGTTATTCTGCAGGTATTCTACAGTACGGTTGCGAAAGCTGGAGTACGACCCTGACAGTTGGAACATAAATTACGAGTGTTTGAAATAAAGTTTTGAGGAAGATATACGGGTCGAAACGGGACGAGATGACTGGAGAATGGAGGAGGCTGAATAATGAAGAACTGCGCAGATTCTATGATTCACCAGATGTTGTAAGAATAATGAAATCGCGACGACTAAGATTGGCAGGCCATGTAGCTTGGATGGTGGAAAAACGAAGATTATATTCTATCTTGGTGGAAAGAGACTGTTGGGAGGAGACCGAGACGTCGTTGGGAGGACAATATAGAAGGGATCTTCGAGAAGTAGGTGTTCGTGATGAAAACTTTCTTTATCTTGCCCACGATAAAATGCTATGGAGAATGTTTGTTACTACGGCGATGAACTTGCGAGTTCGTAAGCTATAGAGTTAGTTACTAAAATTAAAAGTCACTGGCTGTCTATCTATACCGAGCGAAGTCGCTAACTTAGCAATGGTTTCCATCTGCATAGGCTACACCTAGAGGGTGATAAGCGGAACTTTGTGGTGACAATGGATGAGGCATACATTTTACCTGTCTAATACTGGCAACATACGTACCAACAACACCTACCGCAATATCGATGCAAAGAAACGCAGCGAGTTTGTCCGCCAGCGTAGGGAAAGTATCCCGAAGGGATTCATGATTGTTGCAGAATTCGGTTACGCTGGGAACTAGACGACTCGTAGGACTGCCACAAATGTATAAGTGAATGCCGCATACTTCCAGACGAACATTAAGACCCCCATTTTCCATGCCGATATGCATGTAGCCGCTTTTTTATCCATCATTCTTCAGTTCGCCACATTCTGTAATCCGACACCGATATAGCCGCTCGCGTTCGGATTTTTTCGGCTGAATTCGGGCGTTTGTTGACGCTCATGTGTATTTTTTCTTCCCATAGAGCAGCTTATGTACAACTTTTCTTTGATATTCCCGTTAAAACTATATTGGCGTTCGATAATCCGGAACTGTCGTGGTACCGAACGTGCCGGTTTAAAGAGCGCCTATTGTACCTACAGAACACTCCATCCGTTCGGATTAACATGGAGAAGGCCTCCAGTCACACTGACATTATTACGCTGCTTTTATCACGAAATGGAGCATAAAAACCTAGTTAACCGTTTACAGATATACTGGTGAAGAGCCCCTGATGTTAGTTTCATGAGTTTTCGTGCTTTCAGACTCTTCAAATAACATTGTGTCCACACTGTCTCTGGAAAGACTGCAGAGAGTAGTGGGAAAGAATACCTAAGCACCATTTCCAGCGAATTCTTCTACAATGGAAATTGCGCTGTAGAGCAATTGTCAAGAATGCTGCTGGTTCAATAGAACAAAACCGATGGTGGTGTCATAGTATTTCTTGATGTGAGTACTGCATCGAAATTGTTCGACCAACATGGCATATACAATGTGTCCCTGAAATAATAGGGCACACTTAGGGAGGTGTTTACTTACATGAAAACAAGAAAAAAAAAAAAGTTCTTTTAAACAAAATTCGAAACATGCGTAGCTTCGGCGTTACAGCCGCTCAGTTACGGCGGCATTGTCACAAATGACGTCATATCTCGATAAATAATGACGTAAGCGTTGTCGGCTTAGCAAATCACAATTGAAGTAATGTTTATTATTGGTGAATGCAGCTTAGAGGAGATTTCTATGCCTGCCCTTTAAAACCATTTAATTCCTTGTGAAATCTGTATATACGGCAGAACCCCAATCATAAAAAAATCCTTAGATGTATTGGACAGTACTTAAGATTGTGATTTGTTAAGCTGATACCATTACGTCATTATGTGTCGAGATATGACGTCATTTTTCAAAATATCGTAGTAATTTTGACCGCCTCTTTTTCCTAAACAACGCATATTTAGAAATTGCTTCAAAGGAACTTTTTTTCTTGTTTTGATGTTAATTATTACCTCCCGAAGTTTCCGCCATTATTTCACGGACACGCTGTATATAGGAGCCAAATGTATCCCATTTGCTTTCGTTGTAAAATTCATTCAGACTTCCGACGAAATTTCTCTCTTATTCCACATACTTCCAGGTCAAGTATTAAATTCTGGAAGTTACAACTACTCTTGTTATAAACACCATCCCTATAAAGATGAAAATGCTTCCTACCTTCAGTAAATCTGCAGCTAATTTCAGTACACTGTTAGCTACCATCAATTCTTCCTTTTTATTTGGTTTTTGTTCAATTTGAAGGTACAAATTAATCTGAAAAATATGAAACAAATCTTCAGTGTAATTCATATCCATATTTATTCACTTTTAAGGTACATTTACAGTCAGAATTTTGATTGTCCAAAAAGTAAAGAAAAAATACATATATTAATACAATCACAATTTCATACAATACAATACTTGATCACAAAATTTTTATTTATATATTTTCAGTCTAGTCACATAGAAGAAGCATGGAAAGATAGAAGTTCCAACTTTTTACATTTGTGTTTGATGTTCAATAAATGGGGCGTTCAAATGAAACCCGTTCGATAGCATTTGTTGGGACCGTAATAAATGTATTTACATGAACAGTAGATACAGGCATGTATGACAACAGTTTGAATAGGATCTGCCGTCCATCTAGAATATGCCGGTTGGTCTTTGAACCACTGTTGTACGGCGCCTTTCACCTCGTCATCTGTACCATCAGCATGAAAGTAACGTCCGGCACTGATGGATTCGTTTCGTTCCTTATCCGTGACAATCAAAGAACAAAGTCAGCATGACTTTGGCAGCGGATGCTTGAGATTTGAAATTCTTTGGCCATGAAGGGTGTTTCCTGGGATGCTGACTCACACGTCATTGTGTTACACACAGGTGAAGGCCGCCGTACAACAGTGGTTCAAAGACCAACCCCCCTCGTATTCTAGATGGACGGCATTGGATGGTTAGTCTCGCAATGAAACAAGTGCCTGAATGGTTACGGTGACTGTTTCTGAGAAACAGATCCTATTCAAACAGTTGTCATGCATGCCTGTATTTACTGTACAAAGTTAATTTAAATAAATTTATTACTGACCCAGCAAATACCATTGAACGGGTTTCATTTGAACGCCCCATGCTGAACTGAAGAGTACGAAGAAAGTTTTAACCAGTGCACAAAATATTTAATGTTGTCTTACGTAGATAAGTATAGCTTTCAATCCTTTGTTATCAGACACTTTTGTAATCAGTTCCAGCCAATACAATGAGCTATACGCTGCAAATACAGTAAAAATTGACATTTCCTGTTTTATCCCTTTACCTTCTAAGTGCTAAAATGTAAAATACTGTACTCAAGTGGATAAATTCCCAGTGATCGATAGATAACCGCCTTCGCAAAGTCCGTTTATATATTTTTTTAATTGGTCCCTTAATCAAACTACTGAATTTAAGACATATTTATGAAAATAGTTTATAAAATTACCCTAGCTTCTACCGTAATGTCTGAGATTTACAATTCATACCTCATTTTGTTTCAAATGCAACACGCTGTCGGATGACAGGACTCGCATGACGAGGAAAAAATGGAGAATTTGCGGGAAAATTCCTAAGAAGATCCCCCTTTGTGAATATTTTCAGGCTCTTCCCGGCCCTGTTACTGTACTAATGATAAAAGCAAATATACATACAGTATACATAATAAATTTCCCAAGCATGATCATAATCAATTTAATGTATCAATAGGGGGGGGGGGAATCATGGACATTCCGTTGATGTAATGGCGTCACAACAGTCATGGAAATAATTTCTTTACTTTCATAAAATGAGTCCTAGCTCCTACCGTTAAACTTATATAATTCATACTTCGTTTTGTTTGTAATACGGTAGGCTTTTGAACTGCTGCACTCGCATGAGGATCTAACGTACGACGAAGGAAATAGCGGATGTTCCGAGAACCTTCCTACAGAAAATCCTTTTTGTGCATAGTTTCGGATCCCTAATGGGCGTATTATTGCACTAATGCCAAAAGCCAATATTTATTATAATATCGCACGTTTGAAAGAAAAGTATCAACTCAAAATTTACCATTTCGTATTTTAACTTCAAATACATTATAGAACCGTTGTCTTCTTTGGCAAAAATGGCACAAGTGAACCTACATCGGTGACTGATATATAGCAGAAGTGTCACTTTTCCGTTTGACTGATTTTGTACATAGTTTCTTAAGGCCAATGTAAAGCCAAAGATCTCGGACAAGAGATGGCAGCACTATTTCCGTATGTGACTTATGTATTTTTATCGTTGCACGAAATTTCAATCCTGCTTCTACAAATTCAAGCCTAGACAGTTCAAACTTTCAGGGAAGAAAGTTCATAGCCAATTCAAGAGTTCTATCCGTAACGATTTTTCATTGTTGAAAGAGTTTTACAGTTATAGGCAATGAAACGATTTCAACAATGAACAAGAAAGAAAATAAAAAAAATCGGCACTGATAGAACTCTTGAATTGGTCATGAACTTTCTTCCCTGAAAGTTAGAACTCTCTAGACTTGAATTTGTAGGAGCAGCATCGAAATTTCGTACAACGATAAAAATACATTAGACATATACGGAGATAGTGCTACCATCTCTTGTCGAAAATCTTGGCTTTACATTGTCCTTAAGGAAAATGTCCCCATTGGTGAGATATTATATTTTCACAGGAAAACCAACACAATTTGACTTAAGACAGTTTTCTTTCGTGTCCAAGGGGAAATGAAGCCCTCTTTTATTACAAGTTCTAACTTATTTGATTTTCTTATCACTACCGAACATATACATAATTCAGTATCATGTTTTTGGCACGAAGGCGAGGGCAGTAGATGTTCAAGTGAAACTGGTTCGTGTGTTCTTAAATACAATGAACGAGAAAGACAACAAACGCTCCTGGAGACGTTGCGATTGTATTTTACTCCGACAACTGTTGTAGTCAGCAAAACAAACAAATATATGATAGTGTACGTGAATGCTGTAATTAAATACCCAGTAAAGAATACATGATAGCCACGATATAAGGAGCAAATGTTCGACAAGTCTAAAAGTGCCGAAAATGAGGGGTTGAGAACAACCTATCGTGTTCTGTACATTCACGTCAATTTGGACTTTACACCCCACCCCACCCCAAACTAAATCCTGGCGGAAACCCTGCATTCACCCATAGTCAAGTTAGGCAGCTAAAGGGATATACATTATCTATATAGAATATGGGTTCGGAATTATTATATTATGCAACTTATTATACAGTTTACCACAGGGAACCCATTGGACATTTTTTTATGAATCTGATTGTACACATGATCAATGTATCTCTTTTGAAAAAATTTGAACTAAAAATAAATAAAGCAACTGCTTAAAAATGTAAAAGTAATAAATACTGTACACAACAGTCAAAGACATTTAATTTATTAACTCTTTAACAGCCTTCTTGAAACTGGCGCAAACTTAACGCTGTACAGTTTTACAAACCTTAAATAATGCAAATGTAAATAAAAAAGACAGGGCCAGGGTGTTCAACGAGTTCTTCGCCAGTAGTTTTGTTACATCCCTCTCCTCCCCTCCCCCCACTCCCCTCCCACCATTCTCCTCTGAGTCATTGGCTTCTATCAGTACCACTCCAAGTGAAGTGTTCTCCCTGCTTTCCTCTTTACCTCAAAATCGTGCCCTTGGCCCAGATAACATTTATACAAACTTTTTGCGCAGTGTTGCCAGCTCTCTTTCTCAACCCCTTTCGGTATTATTGAATAGATGTTTTAAAGAAGGCGTGTTTCCCGCAAACTGGAAAAAAGCTAATATCACTCCAGTTCATAAGCCTGGAAAAGGCAAACATGATGTGTCCTCCTATCGACCTATTTCTCTGTTATCTCCTCTCTCAATTATATGTGAAAAAATCATTAAAAACAGAATATGTAAATTTGTAGCTCCGTTTCTAAACTCCTCACAACACGGTTTCCTACCAGGGAAATCTTGTCTCACAAATTTATCTGTCCTTCTGACTGATGCTATAAATAGCATATCGGAAAATTCTCAGCTTGATATATTGTACTTGGATCTGTCTAAGGCTTTCGATTCCCTTCCGCATGATCTTCTTATATACAAACTAAGTTCAAGATTCAATATACATGGTAAGTTACTTTCACTACTTAAAAACTATCTCAGTCATAGGTCACAACGAGTCAAACTCACAGGCTCCATTTCGGACTTTATTCCCTTATCTTCTGGTGTCCCTCAAGGCAGTGTCCTGGGCCCACTACTGTTCCTATTATATATAGATGATCTGCCTTCTTTATTTGCAAATAGTCTGACCAATATTCTTCTATTCGCTGATGATTGCAAGCTCTACAGGCAAATTCGTTCTGGAAAGGATGCTCTTACTCTTCAAAATGATGCTTCTAGTCTCCTCAACGGTGTGCGTCTTGGAAACTAAACCTAAACCTTGAAAAATGTGCTTCTCTTACGATTTCGCTAAGAAAGGAACCTATCAACTACGCCTACAAAATTGGAAATAGTAACATAAACTCAGTTTCCTCCTTCAGAGATCTTGGCGTTATTATTGACAGTAAACTTACTTTTGCTGAACATATTAATATCATATCTCGTACTGCTATGAGAAAACTGGGTCTTCTTTACCGCTTCACGGACATTAAAAATCCTCATTCCCTAAGTTTGTTCTATAAATCATACGTTGCCCCCACTATTGAATACTGTTCCCCTATTTGGTCAATGGCCTGCCCTACTCATTTAAATAAATTAAACTCCGTAATAAATTTTTTTCTTGCCATCGTATCCTACAGAGTACCTCATCTCCGCACACTTCCAAAAAATGATATACTAAAATGTCTGAATATCAAACCACCGCAAGTAAGAAACAAAATTTCAGACCTTATATTTCTGCACAAACTTGTCAATGGTCATGTTTCTTGTGAAAAGCTGCTTGGTGAAATAAACTTTCGTATACCCTGCAGAACAACACGCTCAAGTGATCTTTTCTACTCGCAAAAAGTGAGGGTAAATGTTGTACAAAGGTCCCTCTTGAATAGAATTATCAGCACGTACAATCTTCTTCCTAATAACGTTGACATATTTGTTAATGAATCAACTTTTAGAATATGTATAAACAGACTATCTCTGTAACTTTTTTTGTTTTTTTTTTTTGTTTTGCTGTTCTTCTATTGTTGTGTTATGTTTACTGTTAATGTTTTCAGTGTAAAATGGCAAATTGTGCTGTATCTGAAACCTTCTGTAAATAAATAAATAAATAAATAAATAAATAAACAACCCTGCTTTGCCATCGCACCGATCTTAAGAAGGGTGAGAGACATTTAATCAATAATTTTTTACCTATTCAGTGTATTATTATTTATACTTCTTACAGGAAGGAAGGAAGGAAGGAAATAAATAAATACAAGGTTTGACTAAGTTCCAGGACTGCTACTGTCTATTAATATTAATGACAAAAATCCGTTGCACGTTACAAATTGTGACATGTAAAGCTTTGGAAAATTAAAGATCCATATAACTGTGAAGCTTGATAATCAAAGGCACACTGGGTCCCGTTGTCATGGATTCCCACATGGAACAGAGAGTGATGATTAAGGTTCGTTGCAAGTTAGGGAAATGAGCAACAGAGACTTACCCACCAGTGATCGTGTTTTCGAACAGCATAGTCGAATTCACGAGGAAAAAAGAAAACGTTGAGCAACACTGCAAGAAGTGGACAACCGTCAATCAGCCGTTCTGAGGAACCTGTGCAGAAAGTTCGTGAATTGATGCAGTTAGATCGTCACATAACTGACTGGATGATGGAGGATAAACTGCATATCAACCGTGCAACCAATATGCCTTCAGAGGATTCATCGTGTGAGACTACACCTGCGAGAACGTGGTAGCTGGTTTCACCCGCATGACAACGCACCACCACACAAAGCATTGTCCGTGACAGTTTTCAACCAAGTGCGAGGTCTACAGGCTCAAGCATCCATCCTAATCCTCAGACAGCTCCGGCCGACTTTTTTCTATTCTCTACAATGAAACTGGACCACGCTACATGAATGTTGACCAGATACGAAAAACCGTGGCAGCCATACTTAATATTATTATAATAAATTACTTCAAAAAGCAGTTTTGAACATCTACTGGAGCGATCAAAATTGTGCATCGAGAAGAAGGGGGAATTACTTTGAATAATCATAGCTTCCTGCAGTACCTTTAACTTTCCTTGTATCAGCAACAGTCCTGAAACTTTATTGTCAAACCTCGTACAAACCTTGTATATACGTTTGAGTTGGCGTTCTTCTCACAATCAACTATCTCGATACACTCTGAGGTTTATATTTATTTGATAGAAACTTAAACGAGTATAAAGAAATTTAGATTTACCTGTTCTGTAATTAGAACTGAAAGATTATGGTATTTGCTGTTGATTTTGGTGCCTAGCGTCATAAATCGCAAAAGGAAGACTCCCAAAACGAGGCACCAAACCAATGCTTCTAAGTTATACTGTGAGTGAAGACGTACGGAATCCTGCAAGTAAAATTGGAATAGATACAGAATTCTTTTACGGGACTAGGAATAATAGTAATGTCGTACAAAGAAATTTAAAACTTAAAAAAAAAAAAAAAAAAAAAAAAAAAATGATGAGAAGAAGTTCATCGATTTCGGATTTCGAAAATATTAAAACTGATATCTGAATAACAACTGTTAAAATTCCTCTTTCTCTTGCGTGAGCAAAAACGTTTCAAAAATGCTCAGAAATATTGGCCGCTATGCATTTTCAGTGGTGTCCAGTTTTCATTTCTCTGACTTTCGTTTACTACATCCGCAAAATTTCCTTAAGAACGGTAACATTTCAGCATATAAGCAAGCATAAGCATGAAAAATGCATGACTGTTCTCTCTTCTACTATCTTCATAACCATACAGTTCTGTCGGTTAAAAAAAAAAAAAACTTTGGTAAAAGTTAATTGATATTGGCCAGTGTAATAACTTTGGACTTCGGCCCGTCACGATTGGATTTACAACGATTATTTACAACCTAATTAAAATCCACAAACTCACATGTCCTTGCCGGGACTCGAATCCGGGACCTCTATTGGCCGAACGTCTTAGACCGCACGGCTACCCGGCGGCCGGCACAGTTCTGACATTTTCACGTGGTCGAACTGTAAGTGCTCCCCATACAGTCTGTTCAGAGGCGAGACAGATCAGAGGAAGGTAACGTGTTCGTGAGTGGTTTCCTCTTGTACGCGGCTGATAGTTGTCACCACAGTTAAACGAGGACGTCAATGACAGCAGATCCAACAAACATGGGAACTCTAAACAACATGTATGCTGTGAGAGTTTAAACTTAGGACAAATACTAATGTAGCTGGAACAAAGGTAGGGATGTGGTAAATGCGCGAACGGTGGTTTAACAAATTTACGGATGGCGATGAATCCGTCCACGACGTCCTTAAGTCATAAACAACAAGACACTCAACACACAACTGAGGTCGATAACAGTCAAACATGTGAACTACTGGGAGAAACATTCAATCGTAGTGCGGATATCACTACACACAATCACCTCAGCTTGGGAAACGTATAAAAAGGGACGAAAGGTCCCGCATGAGTTGACTGCGGCTATGAAAGCTATATGAGCAAATGTCTGTTTCTTTGCTGTGTCTCATCACGAAAAATCAGTTTCCAGACAGAATGCTGACCTGCGATAAGAAATTGGATCTTTACGATTTTCCATGGTGCCGTCGACATTGCTTGACACCACATAAACCCTCTCCTGAAGAACTAAAACAATCATTGCATCAATAGAATATTATGCTCTGTGTTTGGTGGACTGCTATCGTAAATCGTGAACTGCTGCCATCTGGTCCCACAATCAATGCCATATGTACTCGCAGCAACGGGAACGTGTGCATGAAAAATTGAATACCGTGGAGCCAACGCGTGTGAATCGCAGAGGTGCATTCATTTACAGAAAAACGCGAAGCCACCCGTAATACCATTATCCGACTCGGTTGGGAGCCACAGACGCATCCTCCACATTCCCCGGACCTCGCACATTGAGATTACCTTTTGCTCCATTCGTTAATCGATTATCTACACGAACGACTAGTTTGGTTCAGGTACCTCTGAGATCCATAGTCTACTTGAGCATTGGACACCGGTCACTGCTGCCGATGGAGACTATTTCTGATTTTTCAGGTACGTCTCATGTTATTGGCCATCTCTTGTACGGTCAAAACCCGACGTAACTTTATTGGTTACCCTGTATATAATTACATAGGGAAAAACATATACGAGATGTTGCAAAAACAAACATGCCTTCTTCACCATCAGTTAAAAAATAAAATAACAGTACAGTCATTCTGGAACATAGTACAATCACAAGTTTTAAAAAAAGCACCTCTATATTTTGTACAATTAGTCTACACGCTGAAGTGAATGTTATGAAGTTCTACATTCTTAACAAATAAAGGAATCAGAATGAAAAATATGTAACATATCAGTATACCAATCTTAAAACAGAAAGAAAGGAAGCAGTCTCTCATCCCACCAATCGCCCATAAAATCTGTAAAGCGCATGAAATAAAATGATCAAATGCGAAACTGGCTGAACTAACTTCACCAAACGGCCAGTTCCCTTTATGTTTTCCTGGCTGAATGAACATTTTGTTACATTTTCCTGATATCTGCGGCCAATTTAGCACTTCCAGAATGTAGACATACTGATTTTTCGACTTCGTTTCAAGTCGAAGCCGAAGTCGGCTGTCTATATAGTTACCACGATCGTTTACTGTGCATGTGGTCACGGGTTCAAGTACTCTGAAGGTCCACTGCACGAAGTAATTCGGAATCCACTTTACCGAAAGCTGTAGGCTCTCTCTCCTTAGAAACTCACCAGCTCGTTTAGGACGTTAATAACAATTCGCTCACTCGTTTTCACACACAGAAGGCAAAGAGGAATTTTAACATGTAATTTCTTTCGCACTACAACACATGCAGAAAACTTTCCTGAGCTTTATATTTACTTATTTAGCTCCGCAAATTTCAAAAGTAGCAGACAAGAACTAGTTCATCTCAGGAAAGAGGAATCATGTCACTGACACTAGCAGCATTCGGAATTCCGGCTGGAATAAAGAATTTTGTCTTTACCTCCAGTGCATGAATGAGTGGTTTAGCTTGCTGACTTGTTTGTAATCAAGAGGACCCTGGTTCGATTCCCGGAACATTCAAGCAACACAGTGTTCCGAATTCAAGAATTACAGATTTCCGAATACCTCTTCACAACGACACGTCATCTTCCAGGAACCTGTAAGAGTGTCAACAAGAATGAGTGAGTGAATTCGTAGTGCATAGCTACAAATATACGGTCGAATGGCAACGAGTTGTTGCTACGAAAATAAAATTAGTGAGACTACAAACATTATATACTCTTATGTATGGTTATATAAAACATCCACTGAATCTATGCTATTTTGTGGACGATTTCCTGCCATACACAGTAGCTCTAATAATTTGGTCTATCTGAAATCTTTGGTCACGTCAGACAATCGTGTAGACTTTCAAATGAGTCAAGTTAAATCAAAGGGGAGCGTACAGATGGACAAGCACACAGGAAAAAACGGCGTATCTCCCCCTTCATACGGAGACAGTAAATGTAATAAGACGAGAAATATACACCACGTGGGACACGCAAACTATTTCACAACACAATCACTTATTGACTGCTGTCATAAGAATACATTAAGTTGATTCTGCACTCTTCCAACACATTGGTGAATTCCTTTCTCTGCAATTCGATGCATTTTATTAGTCTGGTCGAAACTTTACAATACACTGGTTCAAAAAGGACGTGAGTACAATAATCTTACTTTCCAACACTAGGTGACTCTTTATTCATACGCACCAAGCTGTAATGAAATTGTTTTTCCAGTCGAGGAAGGGAGAGAAACGAAATTTGATTATAACAGGAGATGAGAGACAATATAAGTGAAATACAGTATCAATGTGATTTGATTACTTTCTTAATAAAGAAAATATATATATATATATACATTTAAAAATAATATTGTAAAGCAAAGAAGCAGGAAAACACATTAAAGAAAACTAGATACATTTTCTAATGGCGACTTACTATGAAAAAGCGTCGTGGGTATGAAAAAAAAAAACGTTTTGACAGTATAATGAAGGACCTTTAGATAGATCAGGTTATCACGTCTTACTTTCATAAGACTATGTCACAAAAATTCTAAAATACTTATTTTACAATCGTTTTCACGAAGAAAAAAATATTTTTTCGCCACAAACATGTCAGCCATCGTTGATTTTCAATGATCTCACGTTTTAGTGGGTTCAATGATCCTAATAACAAATATGCATGTTTTCAAGTCCCCCACTCCCTAACTTGTTAAGATTAGGGCCTCATACGTGTATCATCTATAGGTATCTTTCGCTACTATCCAAACGTTGGCTTCCTATCTTTTCACCCACTACTTCTGGTTATTGTTTATCCCCAATCAAGGCCACTTAGCTTCTCACCAATTTCCTTTCACCGTCTGTTTTTATCCCAAGTGAAATAGATAATCAAGTGTAGATATTTACGAAGTAGAAAGATCTAGAAGTATGTTGAGATCTAGAAAACAAGATTCTGTTGCTGCGAACCAATAAATAAATAAAATTAAAAAAAGAACACGTTTGATAACTAAAGACTGAAGTTATTGTTCAAGTGAAAACAAAACTAAAATATTCACACATGACAGCGACATGCAACGCAGAACTAAAAATAAATGAATACAATTCATTTTAGTAGCTGGATTTTAATTCTATATTAAACATGCTACAACACATGGAAGAAAAGTAATTTATTAACCCATTTATACCCAAGAACTTGATATATTTTATTAGCATATTGATCTGACACTGAACTTATGAAGCACGGTCGACTCATCATTGAAAAGACTTGGGTTCAAGTCCTGGGAACCTATCCCAGGGTGTCTACTGAATATAAATTTTCAAATAACAGGTTCCCCCCCTCCCCCCGGTTTTCCAGGTCATTAATTTATATTATTTTTCTCCTTGCAAACAAAAAATGTATCAATTAAAAGACGTCTTTACAAGCACATACTTATTTCTTTAAGTCATTATAAAACATATTTATGTACTAACTAAAATGTACGTTTTCGAGAGATTTCAAACAAGAAAATAAAGTAGAATATTTCCTACCAGAAACCAGTTGAGAAAACTGTGCAGTACAACCTAAATGTACGATTCATATTTTTTTAAATAAAATTTCAACGAAAAATCAGTTCAGATCCAAAATTAACGAAATATGATTAACCTTTCTGCAGGTTTAGTTGAAAACCCAACTTCGAAACACATTTTAAATTCACATAGTAATATTTTATTTCATAATTTTCTTGATGGAGAATAGCAACTTTATTTACACAAATGCATTTCTATCATGTATTTATTTTATCAATTACCCGACTAAGATAAAGTTGCCTAAACAAAATAAATTCAAATTCAACTAAATTTAACAACTATTATGACTCGCCCTAAAGGAAAGTTTTTAATGTCGTCATCTTAAGTAGTTTCTTCAATATGAAATGGCTAGGCCTTTCGGAACGGCTCTCGCTCCGTCTTCAGGCCGTCGTAGAAATGTAATTTAAGCCTGTTTTTTTTTGGGGGGGGGGGAGAGGGGGGGTTTAAGATTCTATTGCATGTGAAGTTTAATAAATATGTATACGTAAGTATGTGAAAAGATGTGTATTATTTATTAACCGAAACACTTGAGTCCAACTGTAAAACGCACTATTTTAAAATTACTCCGCTGTCACTGTTGTTTGACACCAGTCTTCTTTCTTTAAAAATGAGCGGCTGCGGCCATACTGGAAGAACTGGTGTCGAATATCAGCCATGTGTAGGTAAAATGTGTTTACAAGTTCCTATAAAACGAGTATAAGAATTATGAAAGCTAAAAGTTATCAAAATATTGTGTTCACAGACGTGTTAAAATTCGAAATGGGTTGATCTCGAATAAATAATGGGAACCTAAGAAAATTGTACCTCAGTAATTAGCTGGTTGTAGTATTTACATTATTTAACATACAATCTAATCTCACAAAGAACTACACATACACTTAAATTACATCTCAACGATGCTCTGAGGACTGAGCAGGTGCCGTTCCGAACCTATCCAATTCATACTGAAGCAACTACTTAAGAGGGCGACATTAAAGACTTTAAGGCGAGTTATAATAGTTGTAATTGGGTCCTCGATGCTTTTAAAATGGCTTTCTTTGAATTCAAATTCTTGACAAAATGAATATTGAAGTTAAGGTAACTTCGAAACTTAGTTTAACATCAGACCCACAGTACATAAGCACACTAACCCAATTAGAGAATAAAACAAGACATGCGTGGTTAGAGTAGAGGATAAGAGAAAGTTGAAATGAGGAGAAAAACAGAGCATCAATCAGAAAGAAATATAGCTGACATCAGCTCGGGGTCACCACACCTGTACTCACAAGAAGTCGGAGAGTCCGAGAGCTTCTTACAAAAAATAATTACTTTAAGTGCCTCATTCCGTGACCTTAAATTTACAAATTCGATAAAATTTACTTTAAATGTTTACAGAGTGCAATTAATACAGTGAAAATTTTAGTTAAAAATAATAACTTAAGAATATTCCAGGTTTCTGCTCGATTTCCAGGTCCAAAATGAAGGCTAGTTCCAGGTTTTTCAAGGTTTACCAGGTCAGTAGACACCCTGCATCCTCACTGAAATTATTCTCTCATATAAAGCAACACTAGTAGAATGTCGGAATGGTACTTTCGCTACTTTCCCTCTTCCTTCCGCATCAGACATAATACACTGTATGACAAGAAAGCTTATGGTCCTAAAATTCTGTAAAAGCCTAACTGTATTACGGTTTCCCATACATTTTTCCGCAAACTTGTACTCTCATATTTAAATTTCGGGGCCTGTTACGGCGTTTCCTCAACTACATTCTCACAACGTTTATGGAGATTTTAAAACATTTGCACGAAGCGAAATATTTCGGAAGAATTTCAAAAGCTTTTGGATTCATAGGTTAATAACTTTAGTAGTAGTTACAAAAAAATGCCGCGTTAATGAATACAGTTAACTTTTCTTCCATGTTGACATATTGGAAGTAGGTTAATAAAAAAAATTGGTCGGTACCAGAATAAGCTGATGGTGGTTGTGTCTACTGAGTGCCTTAAACGTATATTTGGCAGCACTTCAATTTGAATTTATGTTACCCGAATCAAGCCCCGTTTTAACGAAGAGGATCTCTGTTCACGAAGAGGTTTCGAACTAGCCCATAGACGGCCTACGAACACTAGTAGATTACACAGATAAGATGAATGAATTATTTACATGTCTTTTAGAACGAGTTGAACAGGATGGTACAATCTATCAATACATGAGGTACTACAGAAAAATTCCAGGACTTGCTATAACGGAACTTACTGGAATTCGAAGTTTTCGATGCTTGGAACAGCAACTTGTAACTACTAAATCAGTGCCCCAATGTAGAGGTACCGTTCCCACAATAAATACATATATCTTTGATACCTTAAAAAGATTTTGCTAGTGCTCCAGTATGGTGAATCTATCTGACTTTCAGTAACATTTCAATCATCATAATCTGCGATAGCTCTTTGCAATATGATTACAATACTTAACAGCTGTGACTTACCCTACTGATTACTACAGACGGAAATAGTCATTATTTTGCTATCGTCTACAAAGTGTTGTGTTTCGTGGAGTGTTGAAGTTGAATTAATCGCATTAGGCGTCACTGAATAAATTAACAAGTTTCTTTTTGTGATGGTAAAATAATGATGATGATGTGTGTTCTGCCCACCCGAAGGCAGGTCCTGACCAAAGGTCTCTGGACAAGGTGAACCAATGGTGGTTTGGCATTACCTTTAATTAGATAAGATGACGTTCTAAGGATGGGACCTACAGTTTAATGTTAGTTCCGAACCACTTGTGTTCCCACTGGGAATCGAACCCGAGACCCCCTTGATTACACGACAGCGAGCGTAACTACTCCCCCACGGAGGAAGGGGGGGGGGCAACAATAAGTAAAATACGGAATAACAAAATAACAATGGGCATATCGATCGTGCTTTTACTGGTTAAAAAACTACAAGCAAAATTTATTATTGATGTGTCCACTCATGCATTTCGCATTTCTAATCGTTAACAATTAAAGTTTTGTACTCATGTGCTTTTGAGCTTCAATTAGGAAGTAACAAACCAAAACTCGTGCACTGAAATTAGCGTTCGAAATATTTTCTTCGTATACAGTTCAACTTAATACTTATATGGACATCTTGAGTAGAAGAACATATTTGTACTCTGTACACCAACAATATTGTTACCGTATAACTCCGTCATATCCAAGATGCTCTTGTCTTTGAATTTATGACGTTAAAAATTCTTATTCTGGTAGCCGACAATTAATTTCTGTTAGTATTAATACTGCTAAAGCATTAGTTATAAAGGTAGCGACGAACACAATTTCTTTTTGTTTGGTTTACTAACAGGCATTCATGAAAATTAACGGAAGAGTCCAAAGAACATCTAACAACAAAATGCTTACCATCACCGACCAACATAAGATACTTTAATTATTTTCTAGTTAATACAGTCAATGTACTGTTTCATTATGTACGCAAGGATTGCAAAACTTGGAAAGTATAACATTTTTC
This sequence comes from Lepisma saccharinum, assembly GCA_022664845.1. Classification (NCBI taxonomy): domain Eukaryota; kingdom Metazoa; phylum Arthropoda; class Insecta; order Zygentoma; family Lepismatidae; genus Lepisma; species Lepisma saccharinum. Next base: position 121,648 of record JAGDQP010000479.1, on the reverse strand, counting down.
CATACGTACAGCATTCTCAGACCTACAAATGCATGTTGTTTTTTTTTATTGAAAACCACTACTATTGCATACACATTTCCTGCAAATAAACTCCTATCCTTGTGGAGAAAAAATATATTAGACTTTGTTTGTCTTATTTAGAAGCTGTTCAGCTAGGATGCCGACAGAAACAATGCCATACATTTAACACGACGGTAAATTTCGATATATAAGCATTATTTAAACATATATATATATATCTGGTGTAGTAAAAAGTAATCCATTATTTTGCCAATAGATGGCTTCAGTGATCTGTATCTCGCGTTATATAAGTCCGATCAGGTTCAACGAGATGGCGTTCAAACGATGAGATTGCGTACTACAACACTGAGTCAAC
>JAGDQP010000479.1:64862-103206 GCA_022664845.1 Lepisma saccharinum | reverse complement strand
TATATATACTTTTTTTCCTTTAACATATGACGCGTAACCAATAATAATAATATACACGATTCAATCTATGGTTTGTAAGTTTTCGAACAGGGTACAAACTATTACGTTACCAGACTAAACACTGTGGGAAAGGCTACCTTTTCCTTAAAAATCCCCCGGTCGTTATAGTTTTTCCTCTCAAATCCTCCCCTTCTGTAAAGTAAACCGTATTTACAGCTTCAAAATACGGGCATTGATTGGTATTCGGTACAAAATGATATACGAAATATTTGATAAGGTCACATAACTGTCAAGCCCTGGTAGAAGGGGCACTAGAATCTACTACCAGAACGCCCCAGCTATAGCTATTCAGAAGCACTGATTGTGATTGAGGTGGTTGAAATTTTCTCTGTTCTAGACACTGGCATTGCTCCAACAGAAAATCACCGACGTTTTCGGTGACACCGACTAGAAACAGGGTGAGTGAAAGAAAGAAAGGAGCTTTTTCAGTAACCTGAGCAACGTTGGATGAAATATGTAGCGAGTACTGTGACCAAAGCAACTAGAAATCTTTATTATTTGCGCAAATTACAAAATCAGAGGCGTTATTTTCCATTAAACTCTTGTATACATAATTAAGTAAATATAAACACTTGTCTCCAACTTACCTTGAGATATGACCTGACCGACAGCCAAGTCTTAATATTGCGAACTTTATTGAGTCTGAAATGTGGAAGTTCTGATTTACGAGCTCTTCGGAATGACGTCAGATGCGAGAACAGTTTGGCATACAGGAATCTCTGTTTGAACGTTCGTTCAGCCACAGCCAGCAGAAAGAACAATAAAGTTGCTAACGCCGAACGTTCTATAATGGCTATTATCACCACCGTTCTTTCACTGAAAATATAAATTCAATTTATTAATACACATTCCAATGTTCCAAATAAATTAGGATCTGAACAACAAGTGAAAGAATATATGATACATTTTTATACACTTTGAGAAAAAAGCAAACTTTGGCCCATCCTGATTCTATAAACTTCATCCATGGGGAATCAAATACAAAACCGTATGAATTATGAACCAAGGCACATTGTTTCAGACTACGACAAACCGCATCCGGCTAACCACACACGAATTTATTGTATTAGATTTAAACAACAATAATACTGACAAGAATACTAGGCTGAGGAATTCATTGTTCGCGTCTCTACCTCCCGTCAAGATTTACGATTATAGTCGCCTATCGATTTTGGGAGAGGCTCGGACGGGGAATCCGTTCTTAAAACTTACCAAATACATATCTCGATTCAATGAAGTTCCGGACTTCTGATATAACACACATTCCACATGAGAAACGATGAATCCCGGGGTAGCTCTCGAGGAAAATTCCTTTACACTTTTAAGGAAATTAGCTTAAGATAGATATGTCGTAGAAAAACACCACGCATACTTTTCTTTAAAAGAAAGTAGCCCCCGAATGAGCACAACTGCCAGAACATATTTCACTGACTTCACTGTGAATAGTTCGTCCTTCCTTGTTGTAATAGATGATGATGATGATGAGGAGGAGGAGGAGGAGGAGGAAGGTATTCAAGTTATGTTATTATTTGCGTTAGTATGTTATTAGATATGGCCCATAACAACTATCTACTTTATAAATAAAACTAAGAACGCATGGCCATAAACCTTGAGGTTTTAACAAACAACCTGAAACTGCACTTTACAAAGCGGATAAAGATAATGCAAAAGCAACTTCTATTTTGAATAAAAGATGTCGGCTAACACGTTAACAGTTACCAAGGATTAAAGTAGGTCATCAGGAGGAGGTAAAATGATCATGGATGTATATTTTAATATGATCAACTTGTTACAATGAAGTGTATTGAAACACCTGTAGTAATGTTTAACATCAAAGCCAAAGCTGCTATGTTACAACTGTACAACGATTGGAGGACGTGTGTTACGTTTGTGTAGAGCCATTAAGTAGGTAGTAAATCCTAGACTGGGGAACATTAGTAACCTTACGGAAGCTGCTATCTACAAATCGCTATTATAAATATCAAGATATATATATACTCCAGACATTAGCGTCATTTTCGTCTTACCGTTACATTATGCCTAGAAGAAATGACGAAGCTATTTGTGTACACGTAAAATCACTACAGCACAAACCAAACACTCATGCCACGCTGAGAAATGACACTAATGTGACAATTTTCGTACGCTAGGTTATGCTGACATTGTGCGACGGTAGGAATAAATTCCTTTCATTAATGGACACGTTTCAAAAGCAGGAAAAAAAAAAAAACATGCTGCCCGTACCGCACGCACTTGTTTACCCCGCATACGTATAACAGTTCACCTGTTCACTGCTCTTATACACATAATACTTAATCCAAAAGATGAACAATGAGCAAATGAATCGCAAATAAGTGGCATGTTAGACTTAGTTATCATTTGTCACACGTTAACCACTACAGAAAAGAAAAGAAAGAAGTGCATAAGGTGAACGTCACATATAAAACTGGAGGGTTTTAATGTGATGGTTATAGGTTTTTTAAAATGTTCATGCTATTACACCCAAAGTTCTTCTATTAATACGCATACTTCGGTAGACTTCGTTCATTGTCTTCTCAATTAGATATAGGGCAAACAAAAATCGCGCCCAAGGAGATCGTCATGCAACTCCACGATAAATTCTACGAAGAAACAAGGTGACAACACGGAAAGGTTATAACACAGAGTATGTTAAGACAAACGTTTTTCCAGATGTGTGACAATGGATGAGACCACAGACTATTCACCTACTAAATTTCAGATGTGAGTTCAGGTCATAGGAAGGAAGAAAAAAGCTATTTTCTTTTACAGTCTGTTCATCACGTTTCGCTGTAAAAGGAAAACTAAACTTAACTGATGACAATAGTTATTTATTTCCTCAGTTGGAAGATTGGACACAAGTCTGAAACTTTATAGGCGAACTGCATGTGAATTTTTATTTATGGCCTTTAGGCATTTAAGGCTCAGGCCGGGAAAGGATTCGCGGAAGTGTCGGCCAGGGCCTATGTTAAAGGTGCCATCCCGGCATCTGCCTGGTGTGACTAAGGAGAAAGCCTGGAAAAACCTCAGTCAGGATGGTAGGCTGCTGGGATCGAACCCACGGCTTCCAGATTCCTACGTCAAGCTCTACCAATGAGCTGGGTACTTTATAGGCGAGTAGTATAACTACACCTTAGTGCAATAAAGTAGGATGTCATATTTTCACTTTTTTTTTTTTCATGACAGCAGTTTTGTGTCAAGGAAACGAAGGTAAATGAACCTTAGAGCACCTTTTTTATATTAATTTTCAAAGTTCTTTTTTATGTGCCTTTGCTAATTAACATGGCATGTCCTCTGTGGTTCGTTCATCTTGGTTTTCGGAAGAAAAACTGGTCTCTCTCTCGAAAAAAAAAAAAAAGTGAAAATATAACATCCCGACCTTATCCACTAGAGCCCAGATAGGCCCCCCTTATCCACTAGATCTCACCTAGTGTCATTCAGCTGGTATTTGAATTTATTTATGGCCTTTAGGCATCTAAGACTCATGCCGGGATAGGGAAGGGTAAAGGATGTGTAAAGACATCATCCAGACATTTTTTTGCTATGACTGAGGAAAAACTTGAGTAAAAATGGTTAGCCGTAGGTATGCAAACCAGGACTTCCCGAATGCGAAGCCAACGCTTTACCAACTGAGTAATGGCCGCTCGGTCACACAACTGAAAGATGCTTTATCCTTACAACACTGCTCCACATGCAATACACTTTACAGTGCTGATACCTTGTCACTTTTTTCCTTTAATTGCTACAAAAATATGCATCAAAGAATAATTAATAACAGAGTACATTCAGAATTTGCTACGTCAAAGATGATTGTCGTGAATTGGCGGGGTTGAATTTCTTAGACCGATAGAAGAAAAGAAGTCCATTAAAGAAATGTACAAAAACACTTAGTTCGGAAATAAGGGCACCCAAAATTGTGCACATTCGTCTCAAATGACATAATACCTCGACCAATAATGATGTACGGCATTCTGGCTCAGCAAACCGCACTCAAAGCTGCACACACAAAAATTTTATGACTGAAGAATGCAGTGTAGTGATTTCTACGCTTACCCACCAAGTAATGCTAATTACTTGTTCATGAAATTCTGACGTAGAGGAATCCCCCTTTTGCTGCAGTCCCTCAATCAAACTTCTCTCGGAACAAAAACTTTTTTCCTGATGACTGTTAACTATTTCGAGAAATCAGATCATTACAGGATGTTACTGATCTCCAAAATTCCATCTCCGCTAGAAAACGAATGTTTGTGTACTTCAGTTCATAAAATCGGGTAAATAATAATAATAAACCTTTTTGTGTACCAGAAAACAGGCAGCATTATCTTCCCAGTTGATACTTCAAGAATAGAGACCTCCCCCTGATATTTCCACTCCTCCTTCGATTTTTTTTTTTTTTTTTTTTTTTTACATTGATAAACTTGGTAATTTTAGACCACTTTAGTAACTAATGACTTCGGTTCATTCCAATTCTATAAGCAATTTTAAAATTCAAAAGCACCTACGTCCCAACTGGTATTCAAATCCAGAACCTTAATGAATGCTACCTTACGCCTACCTAATGAATGCTACCAACACTATCACAGTGGCCAGCGCTTTCAATTTTTGTTTCACGATCACAGTGATGGATCAAAGATTCAGAGAGTATCAAGAATTCTTCCACGTTAAGTTTTCTTTGTACGCCAGGGATGATGTTAAAGATCACTTAAATATCACTCCCCGAGATAGCTCTAATCTCCCGTTGACATTCGAGACATCAATCTTGTAATTAGTTTTACGCTACAGCAGCAAAAGCTGGGAAACTTTATATCATAGCTCTGTCCGTCCGCTTGTGTCAACAGCTTGTAACGCACCAACTACTAAAACGTCTCCATGAGACGTGTTCGAAGCCGCATATTTCGTTCAGATCGGATGGGAGAGTTCCGAGATAGAGGGGAATGGGTTTCATTTCTCCACAGTTACTACTGGAGATAATAGACAACATTTACGGTAACTCAGAAATTATTAGGAGGCTGAGGTTTCATTGGAAAGGCCTCAGCGAAACTTTTCCAACGACATTTTAGATCACCCAAATCGGATACTCACTGCTGAAGCCTGGCGGTAGCATATGTGCACAGTTCCCCATAACTGGGCTCCGCTTCGCTTGCTTTCATAGTCAATTCTCTCGTCAAAATATTACATACACAACGCCATGAGAAGCCAATTTCCCTGATAGACAATCTTCGATCTTACTTTACCAAATCACACACTGTTTTCTTCTGTTGTAATTACTGCTATGTGCACAAGTTATTCTACCACCACATACAGATTCAAGACTTCACCGTTTTACTATGTCGTAAGAAATTGCTGATTTTCGCAAAGTTACTATCATATCTTAATATATTTAATGAGGGAAGGGTGCCGCCTCTCATTTGCAAGTACTTAATTACAGACCTCTGGTCCAGGTTCACCATTTTTGCACTGATTTACAACTCCTCATTCAAGCAGATATTGGGATGCAACACGAATATACTCAGTCCTAAAGTCCTAAAACTTTGTATGCAGCTTCGAGTAGTTTGTGAACCATCAAATCAAAACTGTAGACCACACTGAAATGGATCAAAAGTGAAGCATAAGGATCAACCTCACAGGCTGTAAAAAGAATCCTTACTATTAAACTCTGAACTTGTTGTTTTCATGCATCAACTAAATAAACCAACAAAAGTTTTGTTTTCAACTTACCATAATGTATATCCTAATGCTGTATCTAGTAATACTGCCAGAGCATTTGTAGTCTTTTGCAGAAGGGAACTTGTGATATCAGTAATATCAGTCACTTGCAGTGAGATATCAGGAACAGCATCAAAACATGTACTCAACCGGCAGAGTGACGGCAGGAAGGCAAGTACAACAGCCATCACGATACCTACCAAAAGGGAACCTATGATTAGTAATATTTCTTCTTTCTTTCAAATACAAATGAAATGATATATTGGCATAAATTTTCATTAAGGACTAATTTTACTGTTTACACCACATTTTACTTCAAAACTAATACGATATAACTATGATGAGATCCTGAATTCATAACTTAAGTTAATTTAAATAAGCTGACAACGTTTATACACAGAATTATACAAAAAAAAAAAAAAAAAAAAAAAAAAAAAAAAATAAGTGACAGTTGAAGTGTTCTATCAACACCTCCTCCAGATAAACAATGTAGAGAGTCTTTAACAAAAAATAAAACATCACGGCCCGATGTTTGAAACACAATTTATTATTAAAATCGCGTATTAAATACACATATTAAACGAACACGAATACACTTAACTTCTTGGCAAATATATAGATATATAAGGTAAATTTAAGACAAATGAAGGAGAAAAAGGATAATACTTACAGCTTAGTTTCGCATTAGATCACACATATACACAGAAAAAAGTCACTATATTTCGTGTATTACACGTTTTCAAGTATCAAGGAAGAGAGCGAAGTTCACGTGTTCACAAAGTACAAGATTGAGGAGAACGTGGCGACACGTAGCGGACAAAGCATCAAAACTGGAGAACAACTGACTGCTGTAGCGCGTAGATTTCCTCAACTTGAAATAATAATAACTGTATAGCGTGTAAGTACAAGGTGGGATCGTGGATGGAAATGTGTTGAACATGCAGAGGAAAAGGGGAGCTTAGAGTTATTGAAGGTTAAGGCCAGGTTTTATTTTCGCGCTCAAACCGTGAATAAAGGCATTCTCCCACAGACGGCGTGTTGAGGTGCTGGTCGTAGGGGGTAAAATGTGGATTATGGCAACCAGGAAAGATAGATCAAAATTGGTATTGTGGGACGCGGTGTGCAAACTGGGACATCCGATTTGTTGATAGTACAGAAGTGACGATGGTTATTAATTCGATTGTTAAGAGCACACTTGTTTCCCCCACATAAAAGGCATCACAGAACTTGCAAGTTAGGATGTATATAACATTAGGGGGTGGCATGTACCCTTTGATTGAGGGTGTACCGACCATTAGCAGTTTTGATAGTGATTGTGGGAAAAGTTATGAAAATGGAGCAGACCTTACATCTGGGTCTCTGGAATGTCTGTGCGCCGGTTTGGTATGGTGGCAAGGAGGGATTCGTACGGACCAAGATGTTTCTAAGATTAGGTGGATGTTGAAAATCTAGGTTTGGTGGGGAATATTGATCTTGTGTCTGGGTCAGATTGGAGAATGTGGAAATTTACCTTAAACTGCCTCCCGGGTTTCCTTTGTACTAATTATATATATAATGTTTTTAAACCTTTGGGAGTTCGAGGCCTGGCTAGAAACACCGAAATTGGTATGAAGGTACATTATCACTATTAGGTTGCGAAAATACAGCGAGGACGTTTGGCAACGCAACGCAGCGCTGGTCGGCCGAGCTCGCGCTTGACTCACTTGTCCCCGCCCGCCATTCGGGCCGTGTGTTTCCCCATGACTTAGCGCCTCGCGGTTTAGTGCTGAAGATATGTGGTATTTCTTTTCACGAATTTTACATATACTAACAAAAACTTAGTTCTTCAATACCTTCGACATGTCCTGGTGTTTAAATCTGTGAATTAAAATTAAAACTTAATGTGTGGCCTAAAGTCACCGGAGAACCACGGCTCGCTTGGCGGGCGGCGATAGGTGAATCAAGCGCGAACTCGAGCCGACTAGCGCTGCGTTGCGTTGCCAAACGTCCTCCCTGTATTAGAAAATACATTCAAAGACGTCATCCTGGATCACTGCATCTAACTGCTTCGAGATCTTCCATGCATTCATGGTGTGTTCTCGGAGGTGTGTCCATGCTCGCACAACCTCTGATAGTTTATTCAAGTAGTGAAAATCGTCCACAGGAAATTAGTTATGCAATACAAAGTTTTCTACAATCCTCCATCATATTAAATGTACAATTCATTACTCCTACTACAAATACTACGACTACTACTACTACTACTACAACTACTAGAGACTACTTTTTGCATTTATTATTAGAAACCTGTTATTTACACCCTTTCCAAAGACCCCAAGGGCCATCGTCAATTCAAATACATCCTAAAACACTTAAAAAACGAGAAATCACATTTCTTAGATATCCCGTGTACTCTTCAAGTATCAAGTTTTCCAATTACGAACTTTAATTTGCGGTAGTTCTCAATTTATAAAATTTTGCAACTACCTGAGAACAAGCATAAAATTTTGTAGAGTCTACTTACAAATAGTACGCTACTTACAGAAATACTTAATAAATGAATTTGTTTTTGTAGTATGGTCAGTGGGCGTGTGCGTTTAATATGTGAATTTAATAGGCGATTTTAATAATAAATTGTGTTCCAAGCATCGGGCCGTGAAGTTTTGATTTTTGTTAAAAACTCTCTAGATTGTTTATCTGGAGGTGTTGAGAGAACACTTCAACTGTAACACTTACTGTTATAATTATGCAATAAAGTAGTGTATAAGCCTTCTCAACGAATTTTAAATTAATAAGACTAATATCTTTATCAAACAGGAAAAGAACGCAAGCAGAATAATATTAGTCTCCTTTCAGAATATTATTTTTTTTTTGCTTTTTTTTTTTTACCTAAAGATAACAATCATACCAGGGTTTTAACAGATCCGAGTGGAAGATGTATTTCCCTCCATAGTAGAGTTTTCTCATCAGTCGGATTTCGAACACTGAGCGACGTACTCTTACTGGTATGTGCTACTTTTTTAGAGAGATAATACGAAAAAAAAAAATCACGGCATTTTGGATACACCTGTTGATTCAAAACCGTGATGAGCGTGGGGACTTTTGCTATTCTGTATAAAAAAAAAAAAGTCAAGAATGATGAAAAAAAGATGTATTTTCCCAATGTCAAGGTCATCATTGGAAGAACTACGTATTAATTACAGCCACTACTTCAGGGACAAAACACAAAACTGAGAAACTGCATCCAGCCTAAAGAAATGATTGAAGTAGCTGCTAGACAATAATCTGGATTCGTTAAATAAAATAAGCTTTGTAACTTCGCAAACTTTATTTTTTGATGGGCCATTTTTAGTAACACTGACTTCGACCCGTCACGTTTATGAATGCGATGCTCGTTGAAATTCATATCCATATCCCAGCCGGGATTAGAAACCGGGACCACGAGGCTTAGCGCCCCAGCACATTTGTTAAAATACTTCCAAATATCTAACAAATATAGCATAGACGGTTGTAAGTAAGCGATTTACTTTTTTTAAAAAAGTATTTCTGTTGGCCCTATATTAATTTCCCGTACACCATTTGATTGAGTTTAACCTCGAAATATCGGGGGGGAAAAATCTTCGAATTTTGATTTGGAGCGTCCCCCCCCCCCACTCCCCCAATGCATCTTACAGGTCATTATTTTCGTTACCTAATTTTCTGTACGGTTCATATCGCATTCTTTGTTTACTACAAATGACAACAAAAGCCTTCCGTAATTTCCGAAACGCTTCTTACAACTTCTATCCCATTCAAATATTTCATAGAGTAATTTTACCCTTACCCCTTCTGCGGGAAGTTCCATCCACATGGATGATTCACACACGCCACACCACTCTATTCCACTTACAACACATTTATCAAATATGCCACCAAGTGTTAACATTATCCGGCAAAGGTGGTAGCGCCACATGCTCCCCATCATCTAACACTAACAAAATTCTTGACACTTTTTTCTACAATCCGACGAAGACAATACGTTTACAAAACAAAGTTTTTATGCAAAAGTTAGAAATAGTGTATGAGACTTGTTAATTGTACAGTCCACGACGTATAATGTGTTTTCAAATTAGCCCGCTATGACAACAGGTTGAACAGCCAGATGTAAATGAAATTATTACAGAAATAAACAGATGAATAACAGGGAAAATAAACTAACCTCCATAAAAGTAATCCAGATTCTCAGGCATGGATTCTACCCTTGCAATGATTGCAGAGCTGATATCTAACACGGAGAGGTCTGCTTTCTTCACATCACGGCTCTCCCAGATAGTACAGCTCACTGAAAAATCGAACAGATTAGTTTTTACCATACTCTCAACTACAACAGGATATTTTTATATACTGGAAATGTACTGTACATTGGACAAGATTTCCCTTTGAATGTTCTTATTCGTCATGTTTTTCTGATTCAAATGTTAACAGCCAAGGAAATGTAGTTTGCTACTGGACTTCCACTGGTGTACCGGTTCGCGTAAAGTGCTTTAGATTCGTTCTGATCTGTAGGCCCTATGCTATTTTATTGTAGTGATAAGTGTAAAAATCGGATAGTCAAATGGTACGAAGATGTTAAGATCACAGATATTTTAACACTAAAACATGTCGAAGTTCGTGCAAAAAAACAAAGCATTTGCGTTCATTTTCAAGAAAAGTATTACTGAAAGTTACCGTATACTGCAGCAAGCTTACAGTGAACATGCTCCATCTCAAGATATGTGCAAACACTGATTTAATAAACGCTTTAAAAGTGGTGATTTCGAGGTCTACCGAAAAAGTTGAAGACCAACGATCACAAGAATTATTGGAGGAAGATGAATGTCAAACTCTAAAGCAACTTGCAGAACGATTAAACGTTGCTCAGCATCAACGGGAAAATTTTTAAAGGGAAGAAAATGGGTGACACATCCACTGACCGAAAGACAAATGGAAAAGAGAAAAGCCACCAGTGAACTCTTGCTTAAAAAGCACCAAAAAGTTGGCGATAAAAAGTGGGTCTACTTCAAGAATCCCAAACGCACAAAATCATGGGTTGATCCAGGTCAACCATCAACATCGACTGCAAGGTCAAATAGATTCGGCAAGAAGACAGTGCTCTGTGTTTGCTGGGATCAGGAGAGTGTGCTGTATTATGAATTTCTAAAACCCGGTGAATCCGTTGATAGTGATCGTTACCGACAACCTAATAATCAATTTGAATCACGCGTTGATTGTCAAACGACCGCAAAGGGCCACAAGAAACGTCAAAGTAATTTTGCTTCATGGTAACGCATCATCACACATATCAAAACTACTTAAAGACACGTTAAAGGATCCTGTCTGGGATGTACTAACTCATCCCCCGTATTCACCAACCTTGCTTCTTCATATTATCATTTGTTCCGATCGATGGCACACGCTCTGTCTAACCAGCACTTGGTAACGTACCAAGAAGTGGAAAAGTGTGTGTCTGAATGGCTTGCTATGAAAACCAGCAAAGTTCTATTGGGATGATATCCACTAATTACCAGAAAGATGCGACAAATGTGTAACTAGCGATGGACATTATTTTGAGTAAAGAACTTTTTATGTCTCTATTCAACGTCGCTTGTTTTTCTTTGCTTCCAAATCCGCATTTTTAACCGGTACACCTAGTAAATCTTATTACAACAAATATATGGAAGCTTTTGTAGCAAATTTCAACATGTCCAAAAAGTGTATTATTGTTATTCACAATAACATACACCAGTTTCAAGGTCACTGTCACCTAACAATTTTTTTCAAATTAATTTAACTAACGTTTGCACTAAGAACTTGTCTTGTACAGTTAAACCTTCCATTTTTCCATTCACCGACATTCAAGAAAGAGACAATACACTTTCTTACCTTTATGCATTTTAACACGATGGAATGAGACGACTACAGTTTCGAGACCACTAAACAGCAGCATCTAAATCACGTAATGCAAATATGCAATCTTAAAAGATTAATAACTCTTCTACCAATAATTACACATGGTGTCCACAAACATTAAGATTTTTAATTACCTGACTGCATTTTCAAAATTTCCCTGACAATGGTAAATAACATTATAGTGAATTTGGAATGTTATTTATGGCCTTTAGGCATGCAAGGTTCAGGCCGAGATAGGGGAGGGAAAAGGAGGAATTGGGTAGGTGTCGACCAGGACCTGTGTTGAATGTACTATCCCGGCATTTGCCTGGTGCGACTGAGGAAAAACCTCAGTCTGGATGGTCAATCGCTGGGATCGAACCCACGACCTCCTGAACCCCAACGCTCTACCACTGGTAACATTATTGTATAGATGTATGAAAATTATGTAACTTTTCTTTGAATTTTCTGGACATCAACATGCTCATAGTTTATTTTTACTTGCCTATAAATATTAAAAAGAATAACACACACAAACAAAACAAACTATGTACCCTTCACCAAAAACAACCAATACAGTAATTTTCGAATACAACATAATCACAACGAAAAACATGTCTTCTTTAATGCAAGGTTGCCTGAAATACGTAATACAATACGGTACAATAAAAGAAGACGAAGAAACAATAAGGTTCATTAAAAGAGAAGTTATTTGTCAGTCTGCTTATAAAATTAACGACTTTTAAAGTCAATTGAAACATAATGGTAGCAAAAATGTTAATAAGCAATAAATAGGGGAAAGTTTTATGTACTGAAACTAGAAGACATAGATTATAATACCTGAGCAATTGTCAAGGAAATATTACGGACGTAAAGTTTAAATTCTAGGATTCATGACATTAAAAGGATTGAAACATAATCTCTCGTTCGTAGACGTTCATACAAGTCAGAGGAGAATGATGTTAATGTGAAAACATTGCACAAAGAAGATGATGACCAAGCGTAAATTATGGTTTGATACTGCAGTTGTGTTTGTCGAATATAGTTATATCTTGAAACCAGAACTTACTGCTCTATAATCAAAGGGATCTGGTTTATCTAAAAGGAATAATGCAGAATAATGATCTAAGGCAAAATCTGCAAATCTTCCTAACCTTCAAGGCCTTCATAAGCAAAGGAACTAAAACCAAGCGGTTTGGTTCAGTGGTAGAGCGTTGGCGATTGGCTTAGCATTTAGGAGGTCATGGTATCGATCCTAGTGGCGAACTATCCTGACTGGGGGAGTTTTCTCAGTCATACTAGGCAAATGATACCTACAAAATAGGCCCTGACCGACTACCTTCAAACATTCTCTCCCCATCCTATCCGGCCTGAGCTTGAGATGCCTACAGTCCATACAATAAACTCAATTCAAAGAAACCACAGAGGTGGGGGGGGGGGGGCACGGTGGCTAAATGGTATATCGCTGACCTCTGGTGCTAGGGGCCATCGCTGATCATGCCATGTGGGCTTTGTGGCGGATAAATACCGTGTGTGTGTTTTCTCGGGGTACTCCCATTTTCTTTCACTTTCTTCATTCCACCAATTCATCCTACCACCATTCATCCGCCCTGAACCAAAGTTTCCTAAGCCGTTACATATTAAATTCAAATTCAACAGACAGGGCAGACAGGAAGACCTACCTTAACCCACTCACAAATCACACAATCTGAAGAGGAAATGAAATAACACAATTAAACAATTAAACACGATCGATAAAATGGAAAAGCTGCCAGAATTTGAATTTTATTTATGGCCTTTAGGCATCTAAGGCTCATGCCGGGATAGGGGTGGGGGCTCCCGACATTTGGCTGGGGACAGAAAAAACTCAAATCCGACGTTGGGATCGAACTCAGGACCTTCGCCAACATTCTACCACTGAGCTACGGCGACTCGGTAGCTGCCAGAACTAACGTAAACAAATGGCATTCAGCCTCCATGGTCCAAGTGAAAACGTCACAAACTTCGAACAGGCAATGGGTAGGCACGCAGGTCGAACCTAAAGGCCGACTATCCTGACTGAGATTTTCTAAGGTTTCCCCTCAGTTTCACCAGCGAATGACGGGATAGTACCATAAGTAAGGCCCTGGCCACTACCTTCGCATTCTCCCCTAAAATTCAGCCTGAGCCAAAGATGCTTAAAGATCATACATAAATGTCATCTGAACTCAATTCTAAACAAATGGCCATTTCCCTGACTGACCTACCATTTAATTAAAATTCTGATAATTTTGCTCTTTCCTGATTTTCCAGAATGTCCACACCATGGTGTGAGTGGTAACCAGTGTTTTACGACGCTAATCGCTGTAGTGAAGTACATACAAAAATAGTACAGCACGGAGAATCTCTACACCAAAACAGAGTGTCTGCATCAGAAAGTACAAAACATAGCATGCATTACAATTTAAAATGATTCCAAAATTTAATGTAGTAGCCCAACCCAAGTCCGATAAAGAGTATGATAACTATTGTTTCATAGGGTTTCTCCACATATACGATAATCATGCAATCCATGCATGTTAAGGTTAGTAGTATTAGTGGTGTGTAGTGAATTACAATTGTAAATTGACCTGATTTCTTTGAAATATTAGTCACGTCTTAAACGAACTTGTGAGTTTCTAAGAAGAGGACCTACAATTTCTGTTAAGTGGACTCCGAACCACTCCATTCAATAGACACCCATCAGTTTTAAACCAGGGATTACATGCACAGAAAGAGAGCGTCCTAATTATTGAGGCAAACAGTGTTTTGTGAGTGATTGTGTTGTAGCCTCTGTTCTAATCGAACAAGACTAACTATTATCGAGGAATCCGAGACACGCACGAGTTGGGTTGGAATCCCGAGACATACAGCACATGTACGAGTCTTGGCTATAACTTCTTTTTATTTGCTAACCGATTTTCAAAATTCTTTTTGTACCTGATAGCTACATTTCTCCTCTATGTAATACACTTATTTCCTTTGTTCCTAAAAGTCGTTGGTTCCTACTGAAGAACATGGAGAAGCTGCGAGCTTCCACTGAGTTTGACAGCTCATGGTTGCGACCCTCTTCAAATCGCCAAATGACAGCTGTTTAGGACGACGCTACCGTTGAAGTCAGTTGAAAGAAGCAACTCCAACTACCTCGAGCGTGCTTGATTAAGCCCGTAGTGGACGACACCTCAACGCATCAGATGACCAGCATCGAAATCGTGTCAGCGAAATGATTCCCAAAGATGAAAGAGCGCCTTAAGGTACATCACTTTCCTTCTGACGACGAGGTGAAAGCTGTCATTCAATCCTGGTATCGACAACAACCACCGGAATTCTTCTCTGACGGATTTACCCGACTAGTCACGCGTTGGCGCAATACGTGGAAAGGGATGAGGACTATGTCGAAAAATGAATAGTGCATTTCATAGAGGACAAATGTAGCTATCAGGTACAAAAAGAATTTTGAAAATCGGTTACCAAATAAAAAAGTTACAGCCATGAAGGCATTACTAACCAACCCTCGTACATTTCAACACGCAATGCCACTAAAGCAGACCTTATCCATCATTCTATCTTGCCTACACGGTAGCTAGGTTAAAAGATTTGGCCACAAGCTACAGAAAACTTCAACTGTACGTAACCACACTAGTGTTTCGCTACTTTACTCAATTCTTCGTTTCTTGAAATAGGGGGCTATGTTTCATGAAAGCTCGGCATGAAGTAAACCAATAAAAGTGATTAAACAAACCATAGATAAACCAGCATAAATGAGATTATAGTATGGCGGAGAGAAGTATCCTCGCCTGTTTCAAGGTAATGTTCTAATACTGATGGATCATTTTTGTTGGAACTGGAAGACCATTTAAAGGTTATGACGTGAACAGCGACAAACATGAAGTTAACTGATTCCAAGCAACTATATGAAATCTAAAACTTACTTAAAATTACTAAAATTACCACATGAAACAAGTTCGATGTAATTTCTCACATTGGAATTTTTTATATTTAATAAGAAATTAACTACGAAAAAAAATAACATGCCTGTAACAGAGGGAACTTCCACGCTAGAAGCTGGCAACCCTGAAAAAAGACCAACATCGTAAATTAGACTGATTCTCAGTCAACAAGACACAACCTGAGCTCTTCATCCTTTCTCTCTTCGTTGATGACAAAGACTATTTGTTTTTACTCAACGTATATTTACCAGTTCTAAAACTCAATACTAACCACTGTTATGCGGAAATGTTAGTAAGTGATATTAAAATCAGTCTCACAAACAAAAGGAAATTGCGATTCCCTATATTAGAAATTAATTTCATGCAGTGTATAGCAAGCAAGTGTCTACTAGGTACTAATATAAACGAAAGAACGAAAAATGATCTATCTAATGACATGCATATTAGTGGACGAAAAGAAATCTCACCCTTGTCAGAAGCTGCACAACTTGGACTCAATATGACAGTTGGAGACTGAAATAAAAAAATTGAAGAGTTGTTACATTTGGTACAATGTGTTATGATATTCAATAATTACCTCTCATTAACATACATTTATTGTTTAATATACACTAATAGGCTAAAAGCCCATGACGAGTATTAGGCTTGTCGTGCACATCTTTTGAAAAAATTGATTTGAAAGGTAGCGACCAGATCTATATACGGCACTATGGTCTATTCGAAATGCCATTTCATTTTTCACCTGGTACGACTACTGAAAACAACAAAACCTCACCGAGCTTTAGCTGGGCTTGAACTTGTGTGTCTTCCACAGTGATGATCAATCATCATCAATCAGTTTGTAACACTGGTCCAGGTAACCTGGGTCTCTGTTTTACATACAGGTTTAAGTTTACCGAATGTAACTGGATTCGAGGCAAACAGAACGTTTCACCTTTGCCAAGCAAATAGTAAAAACTCATCCCGAGAACCAGAAGAGGTGAATAACTTTCCCAGCAACGGTTGTAAGGGGGAACTAAGATACTGCTCATGTAGTCACGGGTTCAGTTCCCGCCGGGACCCACTTTAACAAAAAAAAACTGTAGGTCCCGTCCTTAGAAGCTTACCAGCTTGTTTAGGACGTTGATAACAATTCAATCAATATCTCAGCAACGCATGGTTAACGGAACATAAATATACACAAGATTGCATTGCTTATTCAAGGTGATACAGCAGTAACGCTACTTTCAGGACCACTACCAGAGGAAAAGATAACGGACAACAAGTTTCTGTTGTTAAGGTTTGGTCATTTCCCGAAGGTTTCCAACATGTAAATATATTTTATACAGTCTTTTAATAATTGTCTGTAATTTCTTTAATACTCTCAAAGTCTTGTTATTAATGAATTTATTAACCCTCGCAGTACTACGATGGGGTCAATTTGAACCAAGCTGGACATTTTGTAAGTTTTTTCTTTTTGTTTAAAAAATGTATGATAAATTATTTTTTTTCCTATAAAGGTCTTTTTCATAATTCTGTCTACTTTGTAAGTTTCGTAGTTTAATTTATTTGTTTATTTATAGAAATTGCGAATGGGATCACATTGACCCCATCTTACGCAATCATGGAATAAATTAAAGTTTTCAATCATTTATTAGGATTCGAGAGGAAGAAAGAAAATTTTTGGCAGAATGCCAAATGCAGTTCACTAGATGGCGCTGAGGGTACGGCACTTTCATGCAATCGAGTGTAGTTCCCTCCCTCATTTCATTAGTTCCTGCTATGTGTTCGGTTGTGTGTAAATTTAACTGTTCAACGAAATGAATCGTGGCGGTCTGACTATTGAGAAGGCACATGCTATGTTATTTGATGAAGATTCTGATGAATTAGGTGGCGAATCTGATGTCTCAATATAGCGATGCAGAGCCTGCAATTGTAGAAGAATTAGCAAATTCTGAATGTAGTAATGTAAGCAATGCATCACTACCATTTTTCTTATACAATGTTATTGTTTTTGTATTTTTTCCCACTTGACTTTGGTGCTAATTTAAATATTCGTAATATTGTGGAAATTACGTTTGGCCCTATCTAATAAATGTTCATTGCCAGCATTACATCAATATTTTATCTTTTGATCAGTTTTCTGGCCTTAACATTATAAATACATATGGGTCAATATGACCCCATCTTACGAATTTAAGTAATATTTTGATCTTAGTACTGCGAGGGTTAAAATCGATGTAGTTTAAATGTTGCGTGGGCTGATATGGCACAAAGCTTGAGTTACAGTGCAAATATTCCAAACCATCACATTTTAGAAATTACAATTGCTCCTTAGTTCAACCATCCACACGGAAAGCCTGTTAAAACAAGAAATACTCTGCTTTCGTACAACAAAAAGATTTAAGCATCCTATAACAAGTCTCCATATTACTTCTACATCGCCTACAAGAAGTTACCAACCAGGAATTGCTTCCAGGAGTTACTTCTATTGGAGTATAGCATTAAGACAAGATGAGAATGACAACTGCACCATGTGTAACACTTTTTTTTTTAACCCCTGTAGTGTGAAGCACGCCTAGGAACGACATGGGTTTCAGTGCGGCACACAGTCAAACCTACTTTCAAGTCCGCGTAATACGTGCCCACCGAAGATAAATTATTTTAAACTTGATCCAACAAAATAACGTTGCCATTTCATTTAATCTCACAAATGTTCTTCTGTAATACAGCTCTCACACGTTTACAGTAAAAAACATCTGAAAATTAGCTAATTTTTATGAATAATAATAATAATTCATCATCATTATCATCGCTGAATATCCTTTCGGTTCCAATTTTTCCTATCTTAAATATTAAACACATTAATGATAATACTCAAATACAAGGATTTAGCAAATCAATTGAACGCATAAATATATCGTTAAACAATGAAGTGATTGCTAGAACCTACCAATTCCCAAGCAAATGGATGATCATTCAACTCCGTATTCTGCTCATGTTCGGAATCTGACGCTTCCAGCTCCGAACTGTAGCTGCAATCTTCTGAATTTGTCGTTACTCCAATCCACTCTCCGGACGTAGTGCCCTCTGGAAACTAAAGAGGTAAATAATGTCAGAGATTAACTTTATCACACATACAAACATTTATACACAGTATTTTAGAGCAATCTTGTTGTTTCAACCTCCCACGTTTATAATTATTTTGTCATTGTTCGAATTATTTGTTAAGGTTAATGTAGAGCAAAGATCTCCAACAAAAGATGGCAGGACTACCTCTGTATGTCTAATGTATTTTTATCGTTGCACGAAATTTCAATGCTGCTCCTACAAATCCAAGCCTAGAGAGTTCTAACTTTCAGGGGAAGAAAGTTCATAACCAATTCAAGAGTTCGAGCAATGCCGGTTTATTATTTTCATTTTTCTTCATTGTTGAAATTGCTTGATTGTTGTTGTGAATATCAAAACCTATAACAATGAAGCTCTTTCAACAATGAACAAAAAGGAAAATTAAACAATTGGCACGAAACTCTTGAACTGGTTATGAACTTTCTTCCCTGAAAGTTTGAACTCTAGGCTTGGATTTGTAGGAGCAGCATTGAAATTTCGTGCAACGATAAAAATACATTAGATATATACGGAGGATGTTCTCCCATCTTTTGTTTTATACATTAACCTTAAAATTATCCTAAAAAAAACGGATTTATTAGAAAATTAATGTGAACATTCGCAATATTAAGTACCTTCACTGGTAAACAACATTAGCTGACAGCAGAAGGAAAAGTAAAGTTTGATAAGGACGATTACTAAGTATTCAAGTTATACGATAAATTAGAAGGGTGAAATAAGTGATAATCAAAATTTAACTTATCACTGGGCTGCTACAAACAACGCGAACAGAATATCGAGGGTTTAACCACTGATACTGTAATGTACCAAGACCGACCTTTCCACTAGATGCAGCTTATGTGACCCCTTCCTAACTGGATGACAATTAGATATCACAGTGTTGCCTATCAAGTATATATATAGCTTAATCTTATTCGAAATGGTCCCAGGAGAAAACCCTATGCTATACCTTATTCTTATTTTCTACCACGGCAATGGGCGCGGAATGAACCGAAAACGCGATGCTGAAAAGTAAATAATTAATTAATACAAGAGAATGGAAACAAAAGAAATAGCAATAATGATGACCCCTTCCTACCTCATTTCTTAAGACTAGTTGGAGCCAAGAATAGGTGGGGTGGTTAATTAACTCCTTCCTGCCATATTTCCTAGCCTGAAGAGAGTCAAAGGATTATGCAATCTGCCTCAATTCTTAGACTAATTGAACTATCTGCCTTATTTCTTAGACTAGTAGAAACCAGGTATTTAGCTGATGACCTATTCCTGCCTTATTTCTTAGACTGGTCGGAGCCTAGAACAGTGCCGCCTGCCTCATTTCTTAGACTAGCAAACACTAAGATGGTAATTAGGTAGGTGGAAATGAAGTTCAAAGAGTACGAGAGAATAAATGAAAGTTAAAGACTAATTATGATAAAGCACTTCAAAGGTAAAGATCAATAAAAGATTACAGATTGAGAATGACAATAGATTTATTAATGGACAATGTCCAAGAAAGGAACACCAAGCAAGGGAGCTTGATGTGTTTCGGCCCGTAGGCCGAGGATATCTGAGCTCCTGGTAAGCTGCAACGCCTTATATACCCTTGATCGGGGCTCGGAAATCCTCGGGTCGTGACGTCATACTACCGAAGTCACTCTTTTGCACAATACAGTTACATTCACATATACAAATACCATTACAATGCTTTTCTGCTAATTCGAATGTTATCGATCATAGGTGTGCACGAGATAGTTAAAAAGAATTTTATAGTTCAACTGTGCGCACCGGAATTTTCAAAAGAAATTATCCAAAATAATGAAGTTATATAATACAATTCATGGCGGTATTAAATGATAATATAAAACGTGTAACAAGCAAACATTGAATGAAATGTGAGGGACGTTAGAATACCTCGTATCTACATTTTATGTCACCTGAAGCTGTTGTCTTTTTTATTGAAAGGAGAAAAAGTGGCGGACATTCCAGCTGAAACTTCATAACAAATAAACGTAGAGGTAAATTGGACGTGTATTTTTCACGAAGTTTCAACTGGAAAGCGTGCCATTTTTTTTTTCCTCCTTTCAATCAAACGACAGCAACATCTTCAGATGACAAAAAATGTAGATATGAGAAATCAATGGTTAACCCTCGATCTACAGTGTGTCCATGAAATAATGGAACAAACATCGCGAGACTATTATTTACATCAAAACAAGAAAAAAAAATCCTTCTTTAAAGGAATTTCGAAACATGCGTCATTTAGGAGCTCAAACTTACGGCGGCATTATTACAAATGACGTCATATCTCGACACATAATGACGTAAGTGCTGTCGGCTTAGCCAAATACACTCGAAGTAGTATCCAATACATCTATTTAAGCTATATTTATGATTGGCGAGTGTGGCTTAGAGGGGATTTCTATGCTTGTCCTCTTAAAACATTTAATTCCTTCACAATAAATTTTTTACCATTGTGAAGCTTATCTATACGGAACCCCCTTTGAAGAAAACAAATAAAAGAAAAAGCACAGGTAAAAACGTCGCCTGGATTTCTATAAAGGTGAAACAGTGGAGCCAGATACGTAATTCGTGCAGGAGTTAAAATTGACATGGTAAATAGCCAAAGGTGTAACACTGCGTGTGCTGGTTTAATTGCTGTAACGTACAACATGAAGGAAATTAGTAGTGTTTGAAGTTTCATAAATATATGGTACAGTGTGATAGGCCCTCTTTCGCCTATTTTAGCAAACATAGTTATGGACCATGTTGAAATATGAATTTTATCCAATCCTGCGCTACAATATGTTAGGTAACCAACATTCGTTGATGACGTTATTGTGATACATCAGTCCGACAATGAGTTCGATTTTCTTTTTAACAGCCTTAACATTATCGCCCGAACTTCAATTCACCAATGAGAAAAAACCTCAGGTACCGAACTCTTAATTATTTAGACTTATCTATTTATAGAGAAAACAATAGATTCCAGACCAATGTTTACAGGAAACCGTCCGCCAGCTCGTTATACATTCACCAACCATCAAGCCATTCATTCGTTTTAAAATCCAACATCTGGAACACCTTCTATCTTAGAGCGTACAAAACTTTGCTCCAATTCCCAAAATTTACAAAGTGAGATAAACCAGCTAGCCTCTATTGACATAAAAAAATGGCTTCAGCAAATACCACTTACAAAAAAGTGGCAAAACTCTGCTAAATCCACCCCTCAATACAACTCCAAAGTTGATACTGCCAAGCCTAAATGCGTTACTGTACCTATCTTCCCTACGTATTTGCCAACGAACCATGAAAGTGTTTCATAAACACAATCTGAACCACCACCACCAAAATCCTTCACTGTGTTTAAAAAAATGTTTCATCCATAAAATGCAACATTCAGGCATATATGAAGCCATATGCAGTTGAAACAAAACATATATTGGAATGACCAAAAGACCCCTGTCTGTATGCATTAAGTGCACATACCAAAGACGCCTCCGAAAATCCAGTTTCTGGCCTCTAAACATTTACGCAATGAGAATCATAGTATTAAATTTGCACACGTCTTATACAAAGCGAAAAAAAAATCACATAGATCGTTCCGCAAAGTAGGCTTGTTTCATTATTTCCAAAAAACCTGTTCTTAACACAGACCGTGCATGTCTACATAAAGTGTGTCCTTTTTAGAAAAGACAATCTCCTAGCCCTAGTCTAGTCCCCTTCCCCATACAAGAGCCACCCATTGTAATAGGTTAACCACACAGTACCATATATTATGAAACTTCTAACACTATCAGTTTCCTTCACGTCTGTTAACACTGATTCACAAAATATCTTACGTCACGTTCTATGATGTTTCGTGACTACAATAAAATACAACAGTAAATGCATTCGAAGTTAATACTTACGTCTCCAGGAGGAGTCACAGGCGAAACTGGTTCTACATCACTTTCACAGCTGCTGTTATAGCTGCTCTCAGTAGGTTGAAAAATCCGCACTTTCAAATGCTGAGATCCTTTTCTTCGAGTTAACAGCCGTTCTCTCTGTTAAATAAAATAACATTTGACTAAATAATTGGTAATCTTACTTTATTAAAGCATTTCATCAGTTTTGTTCTTTTTTTACCTTTTCCTCTTGTTGATGCGAACATGGATGTTAATTAAAGAATTAGTAAGTCTCTAGAAGTTCGACTACATCAACAATACGTATATCGAGGGGCTAACTCACCACAATTACAAGGATAATTATAATAACCAGAATTAAAAAAATAATCAGTTTAATTTATTTATGACCTGACCTTTAAGCATCTACGGCTCAGGTCAGGATAAGGGAGGGGAAAAGATATGGGAAGGAGACGAACAGGGCCTCAATTGAAGTATCATCCCGAAATTTGCCTGGTGTAACTCAAGAAAAACATTGGGGGAAAGTCACCACAATTTAGGTCTGCTGTACCGTAATTAGGGGTATAGTATCACATTGAACTTTATCGAAGGCGACAAGGTATCTAAATGCAGTTAAAATGCATTTTCTCGGCAATAGTTTACTATGCAAGTCTAGTTTATAGAACGAAATAATGTTCTACCGAACTTTGATTTTGAATTTTTGAAGTAGAAACATAATAAGTCTATAGTCTGCGGGTGACCAATAAGACTTGTTTAGTTCATACTGGTTGAAAGCTTGACTCGGATTTACGATATTCATTTGTGCGCAAATTAGTACCACGAGAAGGGTTCGTAGGAACTAAATACCGGTAGATACCTACTGTATTCAGCACAGTAATAAAGAAACTCTCAATGCTTTAATTGGTTAAAAATATTATTGATGCTTTGATTGATCTGTAAACGAAGATCGTAAACTGGAGAGCCATAGGAGCATCCTCGAATACTCAGTCTGTGACGCCTGTGAATACAGTAACCTTACCTTATCAAAATTAACACATATATTAGATAAACAATTACAGTACTTCTCTTGTCGGATAGATCACACATTATAACCATCAACGAAGCCCATTTCCTGTTAAACAGCATTACCTTTAATTTTGAGGTGTTTGCCGTGGCTCAGACGGTAGCGCGTCTGACTATGAATCGGGCGGCCCGGGTTGAAATCCCGGCCAGGACACTGGAGACTTTTTTCGCAGTGTTACCATGCGTGGCGCTCTGAGGTGCACTCAGCCTATCAAATTGAGTACCGGAGTGTCCTTGGTACTCCTGGCCACCTTGGAAAAGTAAAGGCGGTCGAGCGTGGGACTGACCACCCCACCTCACTTAGTACCGTAGGTCAAGAAAACGTGGAGCGCTACCTCCACATCCCCCATGCGCCGTTCACGGCGCGTGCGTATCGCATAGGGGATAGCTTTACCTTTACCTTTGATGGTTATCAAAACCAACTGTTCAAACACTAAACCACACGAAATCGATACCGCGCCCTGTCGTTCATATCTAAAAGCCACATCAGAAGGTTAAGAACAGCTTCAAGAAACCTCTTGTGGCCCCTCGTAGAGTGAGATTAAACATATTGCGCTTTGTACGGAGTTCGCCAAAATTCTCTTCGTCAACTTAAAAAGAGGTCTGCCTCACTGGATTTCTGCTATAACCACATAGAGAGAAAGTATCAAATACGATGGAAATTACATTTTTATGTACAAATCCCAAGCAGGAAATAAGTATCATTTACAGTAGGAAATTTCAGATTCAACCTCAGTAGCAGTCATTCTATTCTGATTTCCATTAGACAAATGCTGGGAAGGTACCTTATTGAGATCCCCAGCAACATTTCTCTTCAACCCCACACAGCGGAAAATTAAGTATCATAGTGTTTACGGGCAATACAATCACTTGAAAAATGAATTTTATTTAGCACGATAATGATAGAATGTAACACTACTGACCTGCGGAGTACATGATCTTGGCCCTTGAGCATCGCTGCCTTCAGTATCTGACTGTACATGATCGGTGTCGTGTCCAGGACTAAAATGTGGAGCTGTAACCAAGACCACATACATCATTAAATTGTGTTCATTTGCTATTAGTCCGGTAATTTTCACTTTTAACCTTCCAATATTTGCATATTCATGATCTACTAAGAAGGTTCTACGAATATACCACTATGTTACGGAAAGAGATGGAAAACTATACAATGGTACCTACTAATTTTGTGACTTGAAATTCCCTGAGTTTCCAGGTTTTTAATGATACATTTTTTTTTTAATTCCCCGAGTTCTTAGTATAGTGGAACATGTAAATAATACGCAATGACACTTTTTTAATCCCACCACCAAGCATCTTGTACATTATTGGTATTTCAAAAATGAAAACATCCTGTCAGCAGAAGGAATCGAACCCACGACCTCCGCCTTGCCGGGGCAGTCCTCTTACCAAACTGTGGACAGGTGCACCTCTTAAATTTCCCTGAGTTTTCCACATTTAAAAAAAAATCCCTGAGTATTCCGGGTTTTCAGGATGGTAGACACTCTGTATACCTCTGGTTTAAAGTAAGTGAATATTAGGAAAAAAATCTAACTCTGTATATCACACCTCTTCGAGTATTATCTTCTCTTCAGTACCTTAGAACCTAACTGAATCACATTTTGAGAAATAATACGTGAAAGTTAATAACACTACCCCACAGACCACATAGATAAGGCACAGGGTATTTTTCTACAATTAACTCAAATATACTATTTAAAACAGGATAGCTTACAGTTTTAACCTCTGCAATGTTGAAACTTCAAATACATGAAGCTTTTCGCCTCTTAACCTAGAGATTTCTTCTGGTGCAAGGAAGACTTATTTTAATATGGAAAATGTATGTTAACAGTGTCATCATCGTGTTTGACTACATGTTAAATATGTGTAAGTGTTAAGATTGTGTTTAAATGAAAATAAAAGAATAAATAATGGGTTACAGAAGTAATCTTACCTCCAACTTAGCATTCTATCCTCGTTGTGTGAAGTTGCAGGTAAGTTTACAATTTGGGCCTCGTCACATAAATGTACATTTGATAATACAAAAGTAATGTTGAAGAAAATGGAAGCGTACAATTACAGAAGGTAAAAAGATGTAACGGAAACTAAAGAATGAAGTTCAAAGAGAAGGAAAAAAAATGAATACCAAAGAAATGGAACAAGAAAACCTGGAAAGAACAGAAGATAGGATCTGATGTACAAGGAAGCAAGAATGATCCAATTTGGAAGAAAGGACAGGAAAACTATGTGGTGATCAGAGGACCAAAATGGTGCTCTTATTAGTGATTGAAAAGGTATATTGGAAAGAAAACATAGAAATCCTATATGAAACGTTCCAACGCCAACACACATTGAATGTACAAGTAAAAGTAAGTGATGACACAGTTCACAATACCCAGAGAATAATTTGAGAAGGCTCTTGGGCAGTTCTACAATCGACAGCTAAACTTCTAGTCAGCGCCAAGTTGAGGCCAAGTCTGATTTTGGCCAATGAGAGTACGCAAAATGAGAGTTGGCCTCAACTTAGCGCTGACTAGCAGTTTAGCGGTCGATTGTAGAACTGACCGTTGAGATAAAAGATGCTAAAAGAAATGTGTGTGCATGCTACTCCGATTGAATTGATCAAAAAAAAAAAAAAAAAAAAAAAGAGAGAGAGAGAGAGAGAGAGAGAGAGAGAGAAAATGGCAAAAATGAAATGCTGCGACTCGACAACAAAATTTATGACTCTGAATGCAGAAATTGAAAAGGTACAGTTTCAATTTCGAAGAGGGAAAGGAACAAGTGACGCTACTGGTTTAAGAACAATAGGAGAGAAATACGTAAAGGTAAGATGTGGCGGAGTGCCCATAAATACCTCTGATGTGATTAAATAGTTACTTTTATGTTTAGCATTGCTCAACAACGATAGTGATAAAAAAGATAATTAATTTCATTAAAATGAATTTACATTTAACTAACTACAGAATCATGATTAAAACTTAATAAAGCTATGTTAAGAATGTGATCAATAGATGGCAGCACCGGGATTAACTCAGTTTTAAGCTGTTTTCTATTATTTCTAATCATGCTATTTGTTTTATTTTACGATTTTACTAATTTATACTTTTTATTATAATAATTATTAATGTTCCTTACGTTCAAATTAATTATCTCAAAAGATATTAACAATTTTAGTTAAAGGATCACAATTAAACTTGATATTGTATTAAGTATAAACTGGAACCATATACTGCATGAGTTGGAAGTTTATGTATATAAGGCACTGCTCTTAATAAGCAGTACTAGACGTCTTCGGACTCCATAGCCATAAAATTAAAACTAGTACCCTCGCTCCGTAATTCAAAGGTTTTATTTCCCTGCTTCTGTCAGCTGCTGGACATTTTCCCATATACCTTTGTAGCAGGCCCGATCCCAACGCGTGGGAGAACTGGGGCACGGTGGTAAAAATCTGCAGGTTCGACTCTTTCCACTTTTGTATTTCACTGTTCGTCGAACAAGAACCCACAAATCATTGCTAGCTGATCTACTAAAGTTAGAAGAACCAAAAGAACCAACATACCTAACCTACTGTAAGCTCGACCGTTGCAAAGAAAGTATGTACGTAGCAACTGGTGATTTGGAAAAGGCATTCGATGGAGTCAATTGAGACTTCAAAATTTTTTACTAAATATTCGTCCATTGCCCATGGAATTATTTGGAAAGTGTGTCGAAAAGATTAACTTTTTCCAGTTCAAAATGAAAGAAATACTTGTTTAGCAAAAGTAACAAAAACAAATTAAACTGGATACATTGTATCGAAAGCTAATATTTGCTACAACGAAAGTTAATTATTTGCATGTAACATATCCTTTTTTAAAACAGATTCTGAGTGTATCAAAAATTAAGGAACTGTTGACTGAAACATTTTTGCGCCTCCTTAGACTTTGAAATGACTTTTGTAAGTGTCGAATATATAAACCATAAATTTTCAGGCACCATTCAATAGACGCATTTCTTAACAAAAATGTTTCAGACAAAACTTTCTTAATTTTTAACGTAGACTCATTAAAACGGTCTGGATAGGTCACTTCCGGTCACCATTTGATAGATCGTAACCGATTCAGTTATCTCAAGTTTGGTTATTTTTAGAAAAAACTTATCTCCTTCGTTTTAAGGATAATGTCAAACAACGATCTCCAACAAAAGATGGCAGCACAACCTCCGTTATCTCCTTCGTTTTAAGGATAATGTAAAACAACGATCTCCAACAAAAGATGGCAGCACTACCTCCGTATATGTCTAATGTATTTTTATCGTTGCACGAAATTTCAATGTTACTCCTACAAATTCAAGCGTAGAGAGTTCTAACTTTCAGGGAAGGAAGCTCATAACCAATTCAAGAGTTTGATCAATGCCGATTTTTTATTGTTGAAATCGCTTGATTATTGTTGTGAATATCAAAACCTATAACAATCAAGCTCTTTCAACAATGAACAAAAAATAAAATAAAAAATCAGCATTCACTGAACTCTTGAATTGGTTATGAACTTTCTTCCCTGAAAGTTAGAACTCTCTAGACTTGAATTTGTAGGAGCAACATTGAAATTTCGTGCAACGATAAAAATACATTAAACATATACGGAGGGAGTGCTGCCATGTTTTGTTGGAGATCGTTGCTTTACATTAACCTTAAGACGGGTGTACGTGAGGTCTCAGACATTCTGTATATATCATCTTGGTCTACCATGCTTTATTTTCCACTTAAGATTATGGAAAGATTCGAATCTCAGAGCCGGTTGAAAAACACCCCTGGTTAAAAGCAAATAAAAATAAAGAAATACAGAAGAAGAGTAAATCCTATCATATTAGTATTACCTGGTTTCGGCTGATCTTCACTGCTATTAAATGCCCCATCCGCAGTCTTCGCCCAGCTATACGGAAAGATTCCTCCGGAATAACTGACCGTTTCCTGCTCCTCCAAACAGGTCTGCAGTTGCTGCTGCCCACCACCAGATTTGTCCACACTGCTTTGTCTCGTAAGACAACATTTTTCATGCCCTTTAGTCCGCTGGTTCAGCGTTCCCTTCCAACTGCAGGAATAATCTTCCTGTATCTCACTTGCATTACCTGCACCGGCTTCTTTAACATCAGCCTCCTCCTCTCCACCTTCATCACCATTATCACTGGATGCATTGCCATTTAGGCTTTCGAATCCATCATCATCTAACGGAGCGCCATCTGCTTCCTGCAGTCTCTCAGCAGGTTTGGCCGATGCTTCACTTTCTTTCTTCTCTCGCCTCTCGCAAGATGCTGTTGCTGATGATCCGGACGCAGCTTCAACTTGCTCTGCAGCTACATTCACAGTAAATACGTTCTTCGGGGAGGGAACTTTTATCTTTTTGAGAGACGTTTTAATTTCATTCAGCTCCGCTACCCTTCGTGGTAATACGTCCGGTGTATCAGATTTTTCCCACGTTCCTCCGTGGTGCAGTTTCTCTTCCGATGATAACCTACAATGGAAAAACAGTAGTAACAATACAGGAAAAAATCAGGACTGTAAAAAGACCACAGAAAAGATACAGCACCAAGAGTAGAAAATGGATACACAAACCATAATTTGTTATACGTTAAACTGACAGTTATTATTAAAATTTATTTTTAATAATGAACTTAATTTAAATACTGAGAATTGAACATATGAAAAAAAAAAGACACTAAAACACGGCGCGCTAACAGGAAAACGTCAAAAGGAGAAATATACGGATAAAATGAATTATTAGGAAAGGATTAATGGAAAGGTTAAAGTAGATGAGTAGATACACGTGTTCCTGGTAGATGAGTAGTTTTGCTCGCTGTCTGGTAATCAGGAAGTCCAGGGTTCGATTTCCGGTGCTCACACATTGAAAGGTAGTGGGTCGCAATTTATTTCAAACTGTACGTTCCGGCCTTGGAACTCCATCTCAGATGAAAAGCAATGGGCTACCACAATCGGTTCATCTTCACTCAGGGACTTTCGGGTTATCCTACTGCCTTTGGTTACAGCACTAATAATCATTAACCATCATCTATACAAACACAAATAAAAACTCAAGTTATTTCGAAGACTCTCTTCATCCACACTTCCAAGCACTCAGAAAAACATATGATGTAGGCGGCGGGCAGAACGAGAAGCTATTCTGTTTCTGTGCTCTTAAATGAGCATGAACCCAGTCTTCGAAATTTTTTAAGTTCTCCTTTTTATGTGTTTTCTGTTGATTTAATTATGCTGTGAATGTAAGCACTTCTTTCTTATTGCATTTTACCCTGTGGGTAGTCTCGCGAAAACTCTTTAGAATAATAATAATTATGCTACAGTCTACAAACTGCATTATTTGCTTTCTATGCCCAATTGGTGTCTAGAACCGTTTAGTTCTCACCGGTAAGAGCCCAATTTTTGCGACAGACAAAATCCACGCGACACCATAAAAGCCGCTCAAAATGAAAATTCCTTAATTTGATTTAACATCAACTCATCTTCATTTTCCACCAAAAAGGGTATGGAAATTACTAGTCAAGTCCTTCATTTACACTTACCGAATGGCTGAATATTCACTCTCGTTCTGTCCATCATAGAACCTTCAATTATTAAATTTGATACTAGTTTCACCAATATATTTTCCGGTTCATCACGCAAAAAAAGTAAGGTTAAGGACTTAACAGGTTGACGAAGCGCTTAACAAACTACGTACGGTCATTCCACGTCAATTCAACACACCTTCTCTACCTCACCACCTCAGATTTCTATGATTTTTGGTTTATTGCTTCTACTCATTTATTTTTGTAGGGGGAAGGGGGCGTCGTGAATTTTACACTTTGGCGTTCAAGAATCACAAAAAAAGACACATTTTGAGTGATTTTAATTTACAACATTTATTACTCATCAATGGTTTGTGCTTGAGAGCTCAGAGAGGGCTCATTTTAAGGCAGGTTCTTGTAACAAGCTTTTGTTTGATACGTCACTTGGCAGGGTTGCACAAAATTTTGTCTCCCGAAATTTTCAAATGTGATCTCAAAATAGCACATCTCAAAAAAATTCTTATATGTTGGTCCTTACAACTATCATGAAAATTGTAATTTGGGACTATAATGGGATCACGAAATAAAATATTATTTCGTCATATGCCTGGGGAGGAAAAGACCCTTCTGGTCCACATTAAGAATTTTAATTTTATTTATGGGCTTCAGCGTTAGGAATATATGGCTCAAGCTGGTATAAGGTAGGGAGAATGGATGCAGGAAGAAGTCGTCTAGAGCCTCAATTGAAGGTACCATTCCGATATTTGCTTCTTGTGCCTGAGGAGAAAGTCCACTTCATGAATATTTTATTAGAAACATACAGGGTGTTGCAAAATAATACCGACAAAATCTCCTCACGAAATTCCTGACATGAAAATAAGAGAAAAGTATAGAGCATTGATAGTGAGAAATTCTTCGTTTCATCGCTGTAGGTCGACGAAAGCATGGAGAAAATAAACTTTAGACCATGGTATTTCCAATATCATTAACAGTAGAACTGAGGCGGCATGTTACCCTCAAAACTTCAAACCTGCTCTATCCAAATATGCATATTCCAAAATTGTGCAATGGATTCCCCAAAGAAAATGGGGAGTTTCCAGTCATTCTCCGGAGTAAATTGTGGGTCGAAATAAGCATGAATAGGACTTCATTCTCATATCAGTACAGATGATAAGACGTAATCACCGCCATTTAACAGGGGAATAGTAGTCTCTTTTACTGATAAATACAAGACACACTCATTGAAAAGTATGCAATTCTTACTCCTTTTGTTATGTAATCGTGCATCATTTTAAAAAAATCGTACAGCAAAAAAAAAGCTGTTTGTGATATCGGCCTGGCGCAAACGAATTACTGTTACCTGGTGGAAAGTAGTCCCATTCATACTTATTTCGACGCTCCTTTACTTTAGTGAATTTCTGGGAATCCCATACTTCCTTTGATGAATCCCTTCCGCCCTCATTGCACAATTTTGGAATACGCATTTTGGGATAGAGCAGATACAAAGTCTTTGACAGTACTATACCGTCTCAATTCTATTGTTAAAGTTATTGGAAGTATCAAGCTCTAAAGTTAGTTTTCTCACGCATTCAGCAGCCTATAGTGCCCAAACGAAGTATTTGTGGAATCTCAATGGCCTATGCTTTTTTTATTTTTATGTCAGGAATCTGGTCAGGCGATTTTGTTAGTGTTATTTTGCAACACCCTGTATAATAGGGAGGAGCAAATCGATCAGGTTCCTGATAACGATGGAACCGGATTCCTTTGCTTAGCCCTATTAGATACTAGTTCGTAATAAAATATTCATAAAGTAGACCCAGTGATTTTCCTCAGTCACACTAAGCAAATATCGGGATGGCACCTTGAACTTAGGCTCTGGCCGACTTCTTCCTGCATCCTTCCCCTTGTCCTACACCAGTCTGAGCTATAGATGCCTAAAGCTGAAGGCCATAAATAAAATTCAAATTAATATTAAAGAGTGAAAAGTATGTGACTGGACCGGGGATCGAACCCGGGACCTTTGGGTTACCGTCCCAATGCGCCACCCAGTCGACCCGCTTCCCAATCACACACCTTCCACTCTTGGTGTCAATGTTTTCTCTCGAAACCACCTGGAGAGTACCACAACTCCCAGTTATGCTTGGACTTGCCTGTGTCTCATAACGGTGAACATCTCACACGGAAGAAACAATAGGATTCTTTTCACTCTTTAATATTAAAGGTATCTGTACCTACAGAGGTTTGGTGTACAGAAAAAATTGGAAGTTGCCTCCATTTCAACTTAGAAAATTCAAATTCTTAATGTGGAACAAGTGCCTTTTCCTCTCCAGGCATATAACGAAAATCTTTCTTATCTCGCGATGTCATTATCGTCCCAAATGACAATTTTCATGGTAGATGTAAGGAAGTATGACCAACACAAGGATTTTTTGAAATGTCAGATTTTGAGAAAATCAAATTTGAAAATTTTGGGAAATAAAATTCTCTGTAATCCTATCAAATGGAATATCAAACGAAAGCTTATCACAAGAGCTTTAAAATGAGCCCTCTAGCACCAACCATTGATGATTAATAAGAAATTTTGTAAATTAACATCACGCAAAATTTGATTGTTTTTAAACGCTACTAGAACAAAAAGCCCTGCGTCAAAAAAAAAAAAAATATCTAAAAACGAAGTACTCCATGAGCACATGCAATAAACCAAAAATTATTCGAATCCGAGAGGGTGAGGTAGAATTTTCTTTAAAAGTGTGCTGATTTCACATGGCATGATCCTTGTCGAAATGAAAATAATACCGATTTGTAGATATCGGACAGCTGTGTGATGCTGTCACAGTATACTTGCAAGCCGTTGTGCATCCTTATAAAATTAATTATACTTTACCAAAAAACCTGGTTAAAAACAATTAAATGATGTAAACAAAAATGACTGAATGTGCGGATTTAACGTCATGAATAAAAATAAAAGAGGATTTTAAAAAAAAATACACGCTTTTTGAAGCAAAGAAAAATTGACAGTAAGTAAATACAGTAATAATAAATTTATGAATCGGAAAATAAAAGCGTGGATGTTCTTGTTTACCTTATCATAAAATCAGAATATATAGGAGCACCCACGTTTTTATTTTCCGATTCATAAATTTATTATTTTTTACTTTTTAGTCTATTTTTCTTTGCTTAAAAAAATTCTGTTTTTTTTTTTAAATTTATTTTATTTATTATCCTTTTCGGGTTATTTCGGTGTTCATACTTTTTCTCCAGCTAATATTTTGTGGCCCAAATCCTAAAGGGTTCTGCAACCAGCCAAACCCAGCCGCGCTGCAGGACCTTTTAGTATTTATTTTAGGACAAAGAAGTCTGTAATAGTAAAATATTAGATCAGATAGCAAGGAGAATCGAGGTATCAACAGTGGAGGCCATAAGAGGAGCGCTGCCGCCGCAAAGGGAAACCCGAAACAAAATAACAGCTCCCTTCTGGAATGGAGAATTGGAGAGAATGAGGAGGATTGCCAGGGCGAGGAGGAAGAGTTATCAACAAGCGCGAGACCCGGAGCTAAGGACAAGAAAACTAGAAGAGTATAGAATCGCTAAAAAGGAATATAAAGAAAGACTAATGCAAAGGAAGAAGGAAACCTGGGAAAGGTATATTGAAAATAATCTTGCTATAGATGCGTGGGGGGCTCCATACTAACTCTGCATGGAAAAACAGTCCCCCACGACACTATCAACTCTGAAAAAAGAAGATGGAACTGATACGAAAACTTGGGAAGAGTCAGCTATACTTCTTCTGGAGGAACTAGTTCCAAAGGACAATGATGAAAACGAAACAGGAGAAAATAAGAAAATAAAAGAAGATATGCAAAGAATTTTGAAAGAAGTATCCAGAGATCAAAGACTACAATGTAGAACAATTAGGCATTCAAAATCATGAAATAGAGACAGCAATTAGGACACTTAAGAACAAGAAAGCTCCGGGTCCGGATTACATAAAATCAGAAATATTTAAGAGCATGAAAGATATTTGGGTCCCTTACCTGGCAAGACTCCTCACGGAATGTCTAAGGCAGGCGAGGTTTCCGCAAAGATGGAAAGAGGCTAATCTAATTATCTTTTTAAAAAGCTCAGACAAACCCAGAGTGAGTCCAAGATCCTATCGACCAATCTGCCTTCTCAACATCATTGGGAAAATATTTGAAAAAGTAATAATAAACCGCCTACAACAACATCGTGAGGAATTGGAACATGATCAAATACAGTTTGGCTTCCGCAAAGGAAGATCGACACAGGATGCTGTTAACAAGCTATGTGATTGTGTTGGTAGGGCGGATGAAAAATACGTAATAGCAATTTTTGTGGATATTAAAGGGGCGTTTGATAACCTGTGGTGGCCGGCGCTGTTTGTTGGATTAAGTAAACTAAATATTCCGCCATATATCATTCGGGTGCTCGAGGATTACTGCAGAAACAGGATAATCAATCTCTGTGCTCCGGGAATAAAACTGGAAAGAATACCGAACAAAGGATGTCCGCAGGGGTCAGTATGTGGTCCTATCTTCTGGGACATATGTATCGACCCTTGTGTGAAAGAATTGGACCAACTGCGAGAGGTGCTGTCGGTGGTTGCCTACACGGATGATATCGTGGCAACAGCGGAGGCGAACTCCAGAAGAGAACTAGAAGTCAAAGCGAACAATATACTAGACACATTAAAAAAATGGTGCGAAAAAAATAAACTGACTGTGTCAGTGGAGAAGACAAATTATATGATTCTGAAGGGTAAATTAGAAAAAAATTCAGTAATAAAGTACAATGTGAAAACAGTAAAGAGAGTAAAAACATTTAAATACCTAGGAGAAACTATAGATGAGAGGCTAAACTTCTCAGAACATATAGAGAATACCGCTAACAAAATACTCAAGGTGGGAAACAAACTAATAACAATTGCAACAACAAAATTTGGCTTACCATTGAAATTAATTAAATTATATCATAATCAGATTTTATGTGCAATAGGAACTTATGGAGCGAGTGCGTGGGCGCACAGACTGACTGAAAACAAGAAACTGGCTGAGAAACTAAACCGAGCACAGAGAGCTATATTATTGAGGATGTCTGGGGCTTATAGGACAACCCCGGGGGTGGCCCTAAATGTAATCTTGGGCATAGCCCCCCTGCACCTGGAGATACTCAAGATAGCTGCTATATATTGGACCAAAAAAGAAAATTTAATAAGAGCAACGGAGATTTTGGAAGAAATGCCAAGAACAAAAGAAGAAATATATGAGATAATAACATCAAAATGGCAAAAATATTGGCAAGAGAGTGATAAATCTAGAAGACTCTTTGGCATAATTGATAATATTTCTAATAGACTTACATGGGAAAACTGGAATCCAGGTCAGGGTGTGGTTCAGCTACTAAGCGGACATGGCCCGTTCAACGCAAAACTTTTTGACTTTGGACTGGTAAATCCCCCTATGTGTGAGTGTGGACAGCTGGCAACTCCTGAACATGTGGTCCTCGAGTGCCCGGTCAACCAAGTGAATGAAGAAGGAGAGGTCATCCAGCAAATAGCGGGCACGCGGGAGGAACTAAGTGGACTAACAGTGAAAGAGATGCTAGGGGAAGAACAAACAAGATACCTACTAGACCAACTTTCTACTAGGATCTCTCATATATATAAAACAAAATATAAACGAAGAAATCAATAAAAGAAGATCAACAGGTAAAGAACAACACTTAATTTTGGACTACTCAAGTACTGTAAATATTGTATATACGGATATGTGTGTCGGGCGTGTGTCGGAAATGGGCGTGGTCGCGCGCGGGCGGCGTGTTCCCATGAGCGGAAAAACAAAAACAATAAGAATGGTATCTAATGCGAACTTTGTGGATTTGATATCCCCTCCACGGTCATGGATACTTAGAATCATGGGGACCGCCGCCTGGCGAGACGCGTAGTGTGCGAATGGTTGCGTGTTAATATAAATTACGTGTGTTTAAAAGTGAATAAGAGCTCCCCCAGAGTTTCTGCCTACTCGGTGGTCTGGACAGGATAACTCTGGATGGAGAATAAACTTGAGAATTGAAACCAAGTAAATAATCGGGTGTGATGAAGAGATGTGTGAAAGTGTCTATATGTGACAGTGTGGTGAAGAAGAGGAAGAAGAGAGGAGACTTGGAACCGCCCCAATCCAAAGGATCTGGAGGATTCGTCCAGCGGCCCAGGACCTGGATCTTCAGAGTCGACTTCCCCACCTGAGTGAATGTGTTAGAATAGGGATAGAATTAGATTAGAATAGAATAAAATGGGACCAGAAATTAACTTTTTTCTATGAATACTGTTAGGGATTTTCTTTCATTCATGATTTATTGTAATATTTTGATAGTTTAACTGTTTTTCGTTCTAATAAATATTAATATTAGTGTATAGGAAATAAAAATACAGATAAAATATATTGCAATTTTCAAGGAAACATCGCTAAATAATTTTGTACATATACAAATTATAGTATTAGTTCTAAGTTAGTTCTAAGCTAGAAAAGGAGGAAGATCAGCAAAGCAATAATAACATTTTATTATATAATCTAATAATAAGATTTAAAAAGCGAATAACTAATAAACAAAAACGTGAGGATTTGTGGTGTGACTGGATGTGTGAAAGAATACCCAAAGGAAACTTAAAAAAAATAAATAAATAAAGTGAAGGGAAGGAAATAACAACAATAAAAATAATTCAAAATATATAAATAAATAAATGGAAGACATGTGTTAAAAAACTAGAGATAGAACTTAACAAAACAAAAATTAAACTGTATTGTACACTCAAGTCTAATGAAATATATATGATACTAAAAAAAAAAAAAAAAAAATCCCCCCCAACCGCGGAAACAGGGCCCAGGTTTATCCATCGGGAACTGGGCCAAAGAATCATCCCCATAACCCTCCCGTCTCTTAAATTCCTTTTTTAACATTTTTTTTTCTTCTTATTTTAACTGTGGAAAAGGTCCTACTGACTCCGCACCCCGACGCCACGTCAGGGGCTGAGGTGGGGAGACAGAAAACGGGGATGGCCCACCCCAACTTCGTGGAGAACATCTTTAGTTCGTTGCGTCCCTCAGACGCGCGAAGCGGAGTTGAGCAAAGGATGCTGAGAGGTGGGGGGTGGCAAGGTGGGTCCCAAAAAAAAAAAAATAGTAAAATATTAAAATATGTTTTTTAAAATAAATAGAAATGTAGGAAATTAACAATGGAATGTTATATTGTCACCCGACTTATGTCGCTGTGCAAAATTTCATCATTGTATGACTTCGGGAAATGAGTTTAAATTAACGCTGCAAGATTTGTACCAGAGATGAAACATGATTACAGAGTAAATTAATAAAAAGCGTGTAATATGAACATGGTAAGTGAAGCATAAGGAATGTAAAGTTTAAACCTGTGTGAAATCAATAAGTTAAAATGTGTGAACTTAATATCGTTCCTTGACGCAATCGGTTCTGTGTAGAAGTTGTGCTTCTGTGATTCCATAAGAGGTGGCTTTTAAATCTCTGCGAGAGACCTGATGTCAAAGATACATTATTTTTGCCATCGCAGCCAGCTGCTGCCATCCTGGTATTAAATTTCCTTTTGGTCATTCCAATATATTGGTATGATAGAATTCAAAGCGCTTCCTATATCCTTTGGAACATCATAACGTTTGTATTGTGTAAAATATGTGTTCAAAGTTTCGTTAAGTTTAAAATTTCTAACAAAAATCATCTTCGGTTTATCAGAAACCGGCCTGTACAAGGGTAACCTTATCAATGGTGTTTTTAATTTTCATTCATTCTCTTTTTTTTTTTCCATGTAATGTTATATTTTAATTTGGCGTCATGGGTATCGTGGTTTTCCTTACTTTGATAAGATTTCACAGGGTTTTCCCTAGCTTAATCATGCGAATATCGGGATGACAACAAAGGTCGTTACCTGGCGCATCCTTGATTCGGAGGAGTGATCAGCAGGTAAAGTCATCCTCAGAATGGCTTAAATCCTAACTACATGCTAAGCCCATAAATATTTTAAAAAAAAAAAGTAAAACGAAGACCTATTATAATTCAACATACCACTTAACGTTTCCAA
>JAGDQP010000479.1:42778-64762 GCA_022664845.1 Lepisma saccharinum | reverse complement strand
AGTAAACCAACCTTTTAATTCTGTTTCTTTTATTTTCACTGCAACTTGTAGTCTTGTCAGAATCCAAAGATGATTTGGAGTCACCAGCTAGAACAGAAGAAAAAATTAAAATACGTTAATATTTTTACTCGAAATCGGCGAAACGTTTTTTTATTTTCCACCTTTCCTGATATTATTTGTGGTAAGAGACAGGCGAATCAACATTTTTATTTTAAACCTTTCCTGATATTTGTGATACGAGACATAAAATTGGATCTAAACGAAGGATCTCCTCAGTTCTTATCGACCAGGACACCCTAGCCACCTTATCTTCATCCGTAAACACTTCGACCGAGCCAAAGAATCACAAACTCCAACCGGCTTCCGCAAACCCCTCTGCTCACAATTTTCTCACTCAATGCCATCCTTACCTTTAAAAACTCTTCAAATTAGCGCATCCCACCCTGACTGTGTCCTCCTGAGGCCGACGCTTTCTCCTCAATACCCGAAATTAGTCTACCGCAGACCCCTAATCTCAATACGATTCTGACCAAAAATAATTCAGACCCCCTCTCCGGAAACTCCGCTGGAGAACCTGGCCCATTTTTTATGCCAGTCTGACCTTCTTATACTCTTTCCGATGCTTCAGCAATTGTATTTCACCCAACCTTATCTACTACTTCTGCTGTAGCCTATGTCCCACTTTCTATGTTGGAAAACCCCCAACAACTTTAACCATCCAAATCACAACAACCTCATCTCCCCATAACAGAAAACACTTCATACCACGGCCGCATCTTTGACAAAAAGTTTCCGTGTAAGTATCCTGAAAATTCTCAATCCTGATTCACCAGTCACAGTTAAGAGATAGGAGCAGACGTACGTCACTTTCCTTTCCGCCAACTACGAACCCGGTCGTAAATGCATGTAATTACTGTCCGATGCCTCCATCGTCTTCTCATTCCTTCCGACTTTATTTATTATTTTTATTTTGTTCTTATTAATTTTCTTTATGAGTATTTCTCTTAATCTTTAATTAAATTATAATAAATTTTATTACAATTCCCCCTGATTCTTTACCCTCTTATCCTTTTAGGAAGCTATTCACAGACTCCTAGTTATTCCCTCTCCCCAACTTCATTTTCCATTCAATGTTTTTTCCGGTACCTTTAGTAATTTTCCTACCTCCATAACCTGGCCACTCACTTCCCTGCTTTCAGTTGGCAATATGGCTGCTCCTTATCATCACTTCTCTATCTTTTTTCTTTCCTATTATGTGACCACACTTTGCGCAATGTTGCTACATATTTCTCTCTCTCTCTGTGTGTGTGTTTGTATATATATAGTGCCCATACAAATATGTAAGTACTTATACATACATACCCCAACCGCAACGTATCATGACACATTTAACATATGCTCCAAGCGGTAATGTCCCTGACTTTGAATCAGCAGTGGGTAGGCACGTGTGTTCGAACCCCGTGGCTGACTGAGATATTCCAGGCTTTCCCTAAGTCTCAGGCGAATACCGAAATGGTACTTTAAGACATTGGTCGCTACCAACCCCATTCTCTCCTCTACATTATCCCAGCCTGAACCAAAGATGCCTAAAGCCCATGAAGTAAATTGAAATTCAAATGATTTTGCAAATGCGGTTTCAGTGACCCTAGGAATTGTATATTAATTTCCAACCTAACAGAAAACTGGTAGAATGTAAATGTCTGTAAAAAAAAAAACTGTTAGAGTTGTTAAGCTAGTAGCCAGATTATAATAATGCCTCTCTGTTGCAATCAATAAAATGTACTCTTAAACACTTACATATTCCCATTCCACGAACTCGTGAACCTCCAGTGACACGCCTCTTCGTTCTCTTCACTTGACGTGATTTTCGTCTCTGCGGCTGATGGGTTATGCCATTATGCGTGGAAACTATTTGCGAATGAATAATACTCAGCACCAACATCATGGCCCCAGGTACTAATACTTCCGATGGAGTTACATGCTGAAAGAGGCAAAACAAAAAACACGAATAAATAAATTTCTACACTAGATTATATAGCTGACACGGTTTTACACTACACTGAATAATGAAATAAGCGTAACAGTTCCAACATTCTACCTACCGGTGTTTCCTTCAGAGAAGTAGCGAGTATGAAGACACTGGTAAACTGTTACGTATATTCTGTCTTTATTCAATACAGTACAAAGCCTTCCAGCAAATAAACTCTTCGTAAGTGACATTAAGGAAACAAGAAATAATTGGTATGATATTTATGTCGGACAAATAAGCTTACGGTATAAATTTAGAACTAACCCAACGTACCGAAGTGCGTATAGTAAACTAGAGTGAGTTCCTTAAATAGAGAAGGTTGGAGTAATTACACGTCAACACTATTTTAGATAAAACTCAATCTCACTCTCTCAGATTTCATTGGTTTTTGGTATACAAGTAATGGTATGTATATTGGTAAATTACAATAATAATGGTTATATTTGGTTTTAAAATAAGAAAAGTCAGGGTGGTCGAAAAGTGGGCGTCGTAGCCCACTTTATTTTTAGCACTATAATTGTTATGGTCAGCAGGAGCTATCCTGTGGACTATCTAGGCTAGCACCGCAGCCTAAGTTTGTGAACACATATTTTGATCTGCACAAGTACGATTAATTTACATGAAAGGGAGGCTAGAGTACATATCATCATCATCATCATCATCAGTACTGTGTGTGACCTCCGTACCCTCTTTCTACTTATTACTTTGGCTTGTGGTAGTCCAAGCTGTGAATCCAGAATACGCCACTGATGGTAAAATACTATAATATACATACACTTACATGATAGTTTAAGGATCCTGAACATCGTTATGCGGACCGTCGTTATCGTGGCAAAACTGGATTCTGCGCCATGTTCTGACACATGTTTTGCGGAGATAATCGGGCGTCACGTGCGTGAATCCATCTCCCGACAGCTATTCGTAACTCCGCCGTTGTATGATATTGTTTCCCTTGGACATTTTTCCTTGATGAATCCCCCAGAGAGCATCGTCAGGTGCTTATAAATCAGGACTTCTTGGCGACCAGGCAAGAATCCAACGACTTGGAATCGTCTCGTTCAGGTCATTACGCAATGGCACGCCAACACATATTTTTGGTCCCTTCTTCTTTCAAGGCTCCTTTATTGGACAGAGTTATCAGGACACGCTCAAATAATGGTTGATGCCACAACTGCAACAAGCGGGTATCATAGACACTGCTGTTGTGCAACAGGACAAAGCTACCCCCTCCGCTCCACATTTTGTCGTAAGTGTGTAATGACCTGAACGAGACCTTTCCAGGTCAGCGGGTTGCAGATTCACCTGCTTCCTTTTTCTGGCCGCCAGTAAGTCCTGATTTATCAACAACTGGCAATGCTCTTTGGGGATTCATCAAGGAAATAAGTTCGGAACAGACGATATCACACAACGGCGAAGCTACGAGAATCTGTCGAAGATGAATACATCCAAGTGAGGCCGGATTAGCTCCGCAAAACACCTGCCTGCCAGAACATTGCGTAGAATTCAGCTGTACTACAACGACGACGGTCTGCATACCGACGTTCTAGAGCCTTAAACTATCAGGTAAGTGTACGTATATAGTAACCTACATAGCAATTACAGTGCTACAAAAATAAAGGGGGTACGCCGACTTTTTGGCCACCCTGTAGACATGTAAACTATTGGAAATTCGAAAAAGTGTCACATTTTTACACACCCTCAGACATAAAAACGACTCTATATCTTGAGCTCATTTTAATGCTATTAAAAAAAGAGTTTTCACATTACATGTTCTCAAATTTGTATTCTTCACGAACTCTCAAATTATTATAATTATCATTTTAAATACAAAATTACGTTGTACTATCCTCTTACACCTCCCGAAGATTCATTTACAATCACCATTAAATCAGCTGATACGGGAAATACATGTTCAACGTAGACAGAGAAATAGCCGGTTGACAAATCGTTTTTATTTTTCAAAAGTCTGATGAAAAAAATATGATAGTGATTAATATTTATTTCTGCAACTTCTACATTTTCGAAATAATATGGCAAGTTAGAAACTGAAATAATGAATCATGCAATCATCGATATGGTTTTGAAGCAAAATTGTATTTTCCAGATACAGCTTATGGTAATGGAACGGTTAAGAAAGAGGCAGCAAGGACAAGTCTACAAAGCCCGTATAAAATCGGAGCATGACACCTTTTCAATTATATAAACGGGCAATTAGTGACCTTTCTCAGATCATATGACTTTACGTATGTTAAGCACGAATAGTACATTAAAAATTAGCAATACGTGGTACATCGATTTAGTCTTGCTGTAGCAATTTCTGGAACTGGAAAGTCCCATGCTTTCCTTCCTTCAAGATGTTGGACAAAAGTTTATGCTAAGCAGTTTTCATTTGCACCATTATCAATCACCTACCCAATCTTACCTTGTGCAAAGAATATTATTAAACTTTGACTAAATGAATAGCTATGTCAGTTCTACACACGACGACAGATTGGAGTAACCATTTGTATCATCTACGGATCTTGTACATCTCGGGGTTCTTCTTGTGAAAACAACAAATTTTAACACACACGAAATTCTTAAAAACTAGGAGTAAGTGCCCCACCTCCACCCAGCATAGGTGACGGGCGTGCTACACACTCTTTGCGGGTTTGTATATTTAAACGAAGAGAAAATGAATATAAATAATAATACTGGAAGAAAGGGAAATTTATTTTATTTGGTTCGTGGAGCATCGGACTCCAGTAGTTGAATATAGCAGGACCATGATGTATAAGTACATCGAATTTAAGTTAAGTTATACTTCAGTACTTTTTTTTTTCCTCCTTTAGCCATGTTGGAGAGGGTTAC
Organism: Lepisma saccharinum; assembly: GCA_022664845.1. Classification (NCBI taxonomy): domain Eukaryota; kingdom Metazoa; phylum Arthropoda; class Insecta; order Zygentoma; family Lepismatidae; genus Lepisma; species Lepisma saccharinum. The sequence goes on along the minus strand of JAGDQP010000479.1, from coordinate 59,883 downwards.
GCCCTCTGTTGGGGAAGATATTTTACTTCATTTTTCTGTTTTTCATGATTGTCGTTGGTCGAAGAGATTCTCGTAGAACTTTGTTAACTTACCTAGCTTTGTAGGTTACTTGCTTTTGTTTGTATGATTCTGTGGCGGCCTAGAAGTTCGTTTCTGTACACACATTTTTATGGCTAATTGGGATTGGTCTTCCGTTCTTTGGGTGCTTCTGTTTGATGATGAATTCTGTTAGATCTTAAGTGGTTCTGTGTGTGTGTGATGGTATGATATAGTCTGGTGGTTGCGGATCGATGAAAGCAGTAAGGTATGGTGTTTCTGGGTGATTGTCTGGGAGAGTGAAGAGATATAGACTGAAAAGTAGGCCTAGTGGGCGAGATACAAAAGCTCTGGTTGGTGTTTTGTAGGTTGCGTCTTGATACATACAATCAAGGAGGAGTGGGTGGTAGGTTTCGTATCTGTTGGTTATAAATCGTATTCTTAATTTCTCCAGATGGTACAGTATGTTAGGCATGGCGACTCGTTCGTAGAGCTCAGCAACCAGACTTCGAAGTTTGATGCGATGTGCTATGCGAAATGTATGTCTTTCTAGGACTTTCAGTTTGTTGTAGAATTTTGCTTGTGTTGGAATCCAAGCTACGTGGCCATAGGTTAGAACTGGGCGGAGAAAAGCTTTGTGGATTCCAGGAGAGGTGATAATCGTAGGTTAGGCCTAGGTATTTTACGTCATGGGCAGGTCTTATTTGAGTTTGTTGTACGTGTAGGCGTAGGTTTCCCGGGTTGCGTCGTACTCTTGTGCGTTGTCGCGCTGGTATAAAAATAATTGCTTGTGTTTTGGTTGCATTTATTGTGAGCTGCCACTGGTCACACCATTGACTGAATATGTCTATTGCAGTTTGCATTGTTCGGTTTATTTGGTTAACGGTTTGTGCTGTTGCTAGGAAGGCCGTGTCGTCTGCATATTGATATAGTTGTATATTAGTTGGTAGTTCTGAGCTGAACATTATATATAGTAGCGGTGAAACACTTCAGTAATCTTTGAATCAACATGTACATTACATAGTGATTAAATTATTTGTGATTGTACGTACACAATTAATATTAATTTTGTCAATATTTGTTTAAACATTAAACAGCTTCTCAGTTTATATTAACATATTATTTTAAATAATTAAGTTTAAAATCCATTAACTATTAATGTTTCTTCATTTCAAAAGTTCAGTCACTTTAGTGCTGCCATGTGTTGAGCATAATTTTAAATTTTCCCTCTGATACCGTAAATAGCTAATTAACATAGGAAATACAATTAAACAATTTTTCATTTAGTTAAACTATTATTAAATCATTTTTAGCTTCATTAAATAAAAAATTTAATTAAATTAATCTTGAAATTAATTAAATAAATTAAATTATGTATTGATCAGTAAAAGGATTAGGGTAACTGCCACAAGATGGTGACTGTTATGTTTTAAAAAAAAAATGAAGATGAAAAAGAAGTGGAAGTTGAATTTCTTCAATCACCAAAACTTTATGGTTTTTCTTATCCCTCTGCACCTGCTGAAACGCTCTGAATTCCTTCTACTGATGTAATTTATAAAGCCAATCCCAGCAGGTCTAAGCCTTAGATGCCAGAAGGCCTTAAAATAAATTCAAAATTCAATACTACCACGACGACTGGCCAGGCGTACATTTTACCAGAAGGTAAAGGGAAGATAGAAGAGATATTCCGATAATTTCTAGACTCAAGAAAAGACCAATAGACTTTAGTCAGCGACAGGCATATTGAAAAATACTACGTTCATTTTTTTTTAGTTAAGCCATTACAACCCATGTTTTCTTGTATTGTATATTGTAAAATGATTCACTTCTCCAGTTCCTAAGTTCCCATATCATTTCGAAAATACAGAGGTAGTGAAAATAAATATTAACCACTACCACATATTTTGTCAGACTAATAAAAAAAGGAAAGAAAAAAGAAAGAAATTAGCCGATATGTCAACTCTATACACGTTACAAACTTTTATTTCCCGTATTCAAAATATATAAATATAACAGTAATTCAGCCGGTAATACCTTACGGTTACGAAAGTTGGAGTACACCCTAGCAGATGAACTTAAATTACCAATCTTTAAAAATAAGGTTTTGAGAAAGGTATACGGGTCGAAATGGGACGACATGACTGGAGAATGGAGTAGACTGCATAATGAAGAACTCACGGACTGTACGACTCACCCAATGTTGTACGAATAATGAAATCGCAACGACGAAGATGGGTAGGTCATGTAGCTCGGATGGGAGAAATACGAAAAATATATTCCATCTTGGTTGGAAGGTCGGAGGGAAAGAGACCGTTGGGAGGACAATATTAAAAGGGATCTTCGAGAAGTAGGTATTTGTGATGAAAACTGGCTTAAGCTTGCTCAGAATAGAGTCCTATGGCGCACGTTTGTTACTGTGGTGATGCACTTGTGAGGTCCGTAAGCCATAGAGGAAGTACGTATTACCAGATCTAACGATGATCCAAAATGAATCTTTGGGAGGTAAGAGGATAATGCAAAGTAATTTTGCCACCTTTTAAAAAAAATATTGACGTCATGGCGTCACGACCGTCTTTTTATTCAATTTGCACGTGTCCGTCATTTCTTCTTCTGTCAACAATAAGGATTTTTAAAATCCGAAATATCGAAGAAGTCTATGTTAATTAGTATGCGCGCGTGTATTCTCATATGGAACAAAAGTAAATTCCTTCCTTTTTATTGTAAATTTATCTTAAATTTCCCATCCGGTTTTCCTTTGTGTTGGATATATATATATATATATATATATATATAGTGATGCGGTCTACGGCGGTAGGCCACCAACTCGAAGGTCCCGGGTTCGAGTCCAGGAAGGGGATGGGTGTGGATTTTAATGGCTAAAGGGCGAATCGTGACGGGCCGAAGTCCAGAGTTACTACACTGGCCCATATAAAACTAAAGTTTACCCAAGATAAACGGTTACGAAGATAAGAGACATTTTTGTTTATGAAAGTGTGTCAAAATTTGGCAATTTTTCTGATTTTCAGAAATTTATATTTCATAAACTACTAGGTCAAAAATACAAAATTTTGGAATTTTCATACGCTTCACATGTACACATCATATATCAAAAAATACTGAAGACTTGAGAAGGAGAGGTAGAAGCCTTGTGTTGAATCGACAAGGAATGTACCACGACCACAAATTTCTGGGTTTAGAGCGAGAACTCACTGATAACGATCTTTGCATTTTTAGTATTTACTCTCCTTACATTATGAAATAACGGAAAGTTATTTCTATTATTCTACTTATAAAAATACCTGGCATGAATATAATACGGTGGGAAAGTGTACTCTTTACAGGCAGACATAAGTTCCCAAATGTTACTCATATATATTATCTTATTATTTCTTATTAACCACTATGCCTATTTATGACTTAAATTTGTCACAGCCACTGTGATCAAAGGGTTCGACTGCTGATTTTAAAGAAGCACTAAGACTGCGGAGCAGTTTTCATCAGTCCCAACAGACGATCAACGAGATGGCACCTATGATACAGGCTCTGGTCGCTATCTTCCTCACTCCTTTCCCCGTGGCAATAGCAAAGAATTATGCATGGCTCTCTAAACCTCAGAAATTTAAAGCTTTTTAATTTGATAAGCACAACTGTTAGGTATAAGGAACGGGGCACCCAAAAAACCTCTAAGTACCAGCCTTTAGTTCGCCTGGTGGGACTGAGGAAAATTCTGAAAAAACCTTAGTGAAAATGTTGGGCATTTGCGCCATCTTCCCAAAACTGATCCGAAGTTAGCAAATCTCGTCACAATTCCATTGAGCCTGCGTTACGCCAACAAATATCTTATTGAATTTGGCAAAATAAAGCAACTTGAGAAATTTCACAAAACAAAATGGCTCAATATACCTCAAACTTGTCTTCTTCTTCAAAAATATCACAGTTAAAATACAGTCCCATGTTTAAAATTTGTAGCAAGTAGAGGGAAACTAGAAGAACAAATATTTTCGGAGTCGTCTGCTGGATCCACCATTTGGAATAAACAGGTAAAAACAGCAGCCGAAGAACCGCCAAGCGAGTAACCTTCCACAAGCCATGTTTGGGCTTCGCTTTCGGGAACGAAGAACCTGCAATTAAAAAGCTTAACATTATTTATTTATCACTTTTTAAATACAATAGTCAATGAAGCCGTGGAATAATAAGCCTAATTACATTACACTACTCAGACAAGTTAATTTTTCTACATGTACAAAACCCCGTTTTCACATTTTCCTAAAGGCTAATGTATATGTTACTGCCTTCGTAAATGACAATACCCTGATCAAAATTTCGTCAACAAAGTATGAGTAGTTGATTATATGCGTTAGTCGCTCGCCAGGTCAAGTTTCTCAATGTTTAAGGTTTGTTCAGGTTACTAGTATGCAACTAAAAAGGTGTCTTAACTGAAAGTGTTCATTTTCGTAAAATCTCACTCACCCTCACGCTTCAATTTCGTCCTCAACCACAGATCTTCGTTCAGCCCTCACCCTCACGTTCTAACTTCACCCTCATTCTCAAGCGTAAAGTCCACCATATTTTCATACATGCACATGATGATGAAGACTATCTCAACACCGCGAAGATAATCTTTGACTTTGTTTCCTATTAGTACGTATGCTGACACAATGCACTACATTAGGTTTAATTACCATAAATACGAGGGTCATTCTAAAAGTAAAGAAAGTTTGCTTCTCTAGACATTATTTAAAATAAAGAAACAAAACTTATTTTACAACACATCTGATACATTAGCTATCTTACTACACAGTCGTCGTTTGTCGTAGCGTTTCACCAGCTTTCCTATGCGTTCTGCATACTCAGTTGTCGAACCAGTCACTAACGCCCTCCTTCAGTTCGTTGACACTTCCATAATGGTTCCGTCCAAAAAATCCTTCAACTGTTCTGGAAATTTCAGAAAAGAACAAACTCAGTCCATCTATAGTGAAACGTCTAAGCTGTTGAACTGTTTCCTCAATCCTTGGTTTGAGCTCGACAGTCACAACTGAAGGTCTGCCCGAGCATCATCATCATGAATATTCGTTCATCCGCCATTAAACATGATGCACCACTTTCGAACTGAAGCTTCATTCATCACATTACCATGAACCTCGGTTATGTCTGTAAATTTCGATACGGCGGACTTCTTTCACATTCAAAAAGCGTATTACACTACGAACCTCACACTTAGAGGAATCGTTCACTTTGTCACACATTTTAAAGTCGCACGACCGTAGCGGCTTGCTGTTAGTGTCAGACCGGCGCGAAGCAATGAGAAAGTCAATGACACGGCGGCGTCGGGAGAACTGCGCGGCTCGTCAGATCAAAACGTTATTTACTTTTAGAATGACCCTCGTATCTTAAGAAACAGAAATAATTTGTATTACTGTCTTAAACAATATGCCCGCCGTAGCTCAGTGGTAGGGCGTTGGCGTAGCACTCGGGAGGTAGTGGGTTCGATCCCAGTGGCCGACCATCCTGACTGAGATGATGTTTCCTCCGTCACACCAGGTAAATGCCAGGATGACACATTCAACATACGCCCAGGTCGACACCTTTCCGAATTCTCTCCCCTCCCCTCAGATGCCTAAAGGTCAAAAATAAAATTCAAATTTAATCAATATGCAATGTTACTGTTATCGTCTTTGAAAAGGTATGATTACTAAGATATGTAGATATATGTTTGAACTCGTAGAAACTTCTTTCTTACTTCTCAGGCTAGCTTATATAAATGCAGAAGACTCCTCCTCATCAAATCTCAGCTGTAGGTTGAAGTGATTCAAAATAATGACATCACTTGGAATATCGAATACTAATCAAGATGCCCTCTTTGATAAGAACCACCAGTAAGATGGAACAAACTTGATATTTATATAATCCCGGCCTAGGAGAAATTACTTTCCACTAGCGAACAAAAGCGAGGTAAATATTTCGTATATGAATAAGACTTTAATATGTCATTATTACATTTTATATATTGAAATCCCAACATTGATCTTTTACGTGCACAAGTTTAACATACAGTTTAGTCGGTTAGAGAATATAATTAACATGATCACTGAAAATAACTTCTAAAAACAGTATAATGCCTCCAACCATCCATAATTTATATAACAACACCATTAAACCTTAAATACAATTCAGAAAACAAAGTTCGTAATTTTCAAGTATGTGCAAATTTCATACAGTTTTTTTTTCCACAAACATATATAAAAACTGTGTACTTTTGAAAAATAATATAAATTTTGTCTTGATATTATTTCTTAAGACATTATAAAATTAAAAATTAGAGAAAATATACATCAAACAATACTATATCACCCAAAAAAACTTACTATTTTGAATATTATGTTAACAACCAACTATAGAAACCTGGAATTTATGATCTTTCTAATATAAAAGGAAAAACAGAGGGGGGGGGGGAATCATTTGTAGAATAACATTATTCAAATAAAAATATTTATGTAAGTTACGATTACTGTAAGAAACACGTCAAGAAAACGTCACTAACGACACCTTAATATTGCCAACAATGAACAAGTAAAGAAAAAGAACAAGAAACGAATCGACTATTTAGCTGCTCCGCGTCTGGAGGGCAACTTAGGAACAAGATGATAAATCAAAAAAGCTCCAATTATGTGTTATAATGCTTCGTAACTAACAAAAAAACCAGCATTATTTTAAACGAATTCGCTATAAGAAAGCTCAAGACGCTGCTTTGCGATAGTAAGAAGAAAACGAAAAAAAAAAGCAAAATTAATAAATAAAAAAAGCCTGCCACCTAAATCGCAATAGCTAACTAATTTGCTCGCACATAGTATTTTTCGGTCAACAAACAAAACACTGAAAATCCGCTCGCACACAATCAAGCATAACCAACTTCTACGGTAAACAGGTAATAACTTCGTTGTGTTGATATAATAAAATACAATTGGTCAGTAGTTTAGAATACTATCACATCAGTAACAACCCATTCATTGTGTAGAATAACAACATAAAATAACAATCTGAACGAACTTCACCTAACTTAACGTTGCTTTTTCTTACCAAATAAGCCAACATGACATGACATAGGCTAAGGTTTAGAAACATCCCACTTTGTATGAAGAAAGAAATCAATTGCATTAGCTCAAAATACATTAGGTTATTTGCGTTAAGTTATTTTACAACCATTTAAGTTTAGATGAATCATTCCATCCTTCATTCAAATACGTAATCTAAACTAGCCTAACTTAACCTCAACCACCCCATGTACCCATATCATCTTGAACGATTGTCAGCTACCGAAAGACAAAATTATTGTTTCCAGACAAATCTAATTGATCTAAAAATATCCACTTTGGAAATTATTATTATCATATTAAATGTTGAAACTTTGCAACATACAGGGAAATAATATAGTTTAAAAAAAATTCTTAGTGGAAATATATGTCGCTAGTCTATTCCACCTGTGTTCTCTCCTCACGAAAATCCTGAATTCGCCACTGAGTGGAATATGAAAGGAAAAGGAAGGGACGAGAAGTTCTCCATTTTTATTTGCTACTTCTCTTCTCTTGAATGCCTTTTGTTATTTTCCCCCCTTTCCATTCATAATTTTCAATCTGGGGAAAGGTCATGTCTTTTAACCCCCAACCATACCACTCTCTTTAAATCATAATATTCCTTCCTAACACCATAGTTCAGTAAGCAGGAAAAACAGTGGTCGCAATCTCTCACTGCTATGGTTTTGCTATTAGAGTGAAACAAGCAAGTGCGAGGTCTACGCAAATCACTGTTAGATCACTCCCAATCACTGTCTAACATCACTATGAATGAGGGAGAACGTCAATGATTTAGCCTGAGTGCCAAATCACAGTTTCGCTCATCACTAAAGTCTACTACGGTCGATAGGATAAAAGTTAAGGACCAGTAACCTAGCCCCAGTTCTGTGCATGTGTTTTTAGAACGACAGAACATTGCGATTTCGCTGAGCAAGACTCTAGAAACAAACAAACAAAAAACATTACCTCTAACCAGATCCAGGTCAATGAGCTCTGTCTTCAGCTTAGCCGTCTTTTTGGGTACGTGAGTCAGTCCATGTAAAATTCTCTGTTCAACCGTCCTTTCCCATTGTTGCTTGTCGTAAGTACCAATTTTCTTCTGATACCTGAAATAAACATTTCTCTCAGAACTATATTACACAATGTCGTTTTTCATTTACAAAGGACGATAACAACATGCATTACGGAATTCACAAGTACAGTCCTGTTCCTATATCTAAAGTTAAATCTTTTATATGTACAGCTTCTATTTAAAGGCTGGCACGTCGCAATTCATTAAAGTACTAAATTTTAAATGTCTATAAAATCCATCCCCCACCTGGGATTCGACTCCTTGACAGTGCAGTGGTGTTGAGTGTGCCAGACTACTCGAAATTTTTTAATTTCAGTTCTGTTTCAGGCAACTTTAGCTCAGGTCAAATGGATGATGATGGAAAAATGGATAGGATGAAGAAAGTGGGAAGAAACGCACATGGTGTTTGTCAACCACAAAACCCATATAGCACGAGCCGGGATACAAACGAAGACACCGCGCACCGGAAGTGAGCGCTCTACCACTGAGCCACCACGGTCCCACAGACTACTGGTTCTCAAGCGACCGACTTAAAATTAAAGCCTCTGAAAAGATCTCCTTCATTTGAGCAGAACGAATTTCCGAAAATTTCCAGGTAACTTCCTGAACGTATTTTCAAAACACTACACAGTAAATACGGCATTACAGAAATGAGTCATCTCACGCTACATCAGCTAGGGTTACATGCTCTCACGTCTCAGAATCTTTTCACCTCTTTTCTCGCTTAGATAGATACCTCACATTTAGCACCGAAAGTTTGTACCCGGTCGTAAAAATGGATGACCTAATTGAGTACGTTTTCTTGTAACGAGAGAATTTGAATTTATTTACCGTTTTTTGGCATCTCAGGCTGTGATAGGGTACGGAAAAGGATGTTGGAAGGTGCCTAGTTTGTAGGTACCATTCCACCATTTGCCTCGTGTAACTGAGGAAAATCATAAGTCAGAATGGACCGCCGCTGGAATCGTTTCTAGGACCTACCGATTACTAACCCAACGCTCTACCAACTGAGCTACAACCGATCGGTACGTAAAGGGAATGTGATTTTCTGTATGTTACAAAAGAGGGTACTCAAATCAGTTTCTCCATTCCAAAATTTGAAGAAGAAATTTAAGAAATGCGTACAAACGTTTGACGTTGACTGTAGACTGTTTTGGATAGTTCCAATAAAAAATGTCCTAATGAAAAATTGCTTTTTTTTTCGCCAATCTTGCAACCCGAGCCTTGAATTATATACTTCAACGCTATCGTTTCCTTATTGAATACGCTAACGGTTCACTCTAGTGTCAAATGAAATTTAGCTGTTTGTACTCCGAAGGAAATTGAAAAAGTTGCAGGGAGCTAATTATTATTGTTTCTTCTTTTTTTAAAAAAAGAAAAAATTTCGAAAGTGTAGTAGAGATATAATTGTAATTACCTGCATCAACTGGAACTCATTTCCAACGCCACGTACGTCAGTCAAATTTAAAAGTAATATTCCTAGCCTACCATCCTATGATAAGAAATAATCCAACAGATGAACTCTAATATACTACGGTTATTTGAATTTAGGAAATACCAAATGTATCTGAGAATATAACATATCGTACTTAGATACAGATTACGTCCACAGATAATGTAATTAAATCAGTTGTATTTAATCAGCTAGCCAGAGTGTACTACGTGAATGAAACAAGTCTTAGGTGACTACTGGTTTTGCCAGAAGAATAAGAAAAACATTCTCAATAATGAATTCCTAGGTAACTAAAGAGATGAAATCCCTTGGCGAGCCCATTTTCTGGATGGTAACCCTCTTTTTTATGTACCATACCCGCATACCAGTATTTACCTAGTGGAACTAGCGATGAATAAAAACCCGAGGTAAATATATTTTGGGAAAATTTCCGGAGACAAGATAATGAAGGATCCTTACTGAAATTATTTATGGCTTTCAGGGATCTAAGGCTCAGGCTGGGATGGGGGAGGTGAAAGGATGTGGAAAGGTGTCGACCAGGGGCTAAGTTGAAGGAACCATCCCAGCACTTGCTTAGTGTGACTGGAGAAAACCTCCGTAAATATTGTCGGCCGCTGGGATCGAACCCAGGACCTCCCGAATGCTAAGCCAACACTCTACCACTGAGCCACGGGGGCTTGGTGGAGGATCTTTATATTCACGGTACTGAGCATACTGAGAAGAAATGAATGGGACGATCGAAGCAGGTCTATACGATTGTGCTTCAATTACCAATCTTGTGCTGTATACAAGGGCAATACCGCACAAGTCTACTAAATTTTTGAATCTTAAAGTTTTAGAAATTTAAAATACATAAACTGAAAAAATATATTTTCCCTTCTACGAAAAAATTCTCGCTGGGTCTGACGAAGGAACCCTACGTCCGTATCATTGCCATCATCGCAGCGCTACGTATTTCAGACATACTATAAATTCGCTCTTTGATCCTTTGATACCTAAGTTACTGACTCTTTATGTACAGACAATATACGAATAATCTGCACATACGGCTTTTAGGCATCTATGACTCCGATCGGAATAGAGTAGGGGGAAAGAATGTGAAATGTTATTTATGCCCTTATTGACCTCATAAGTCGAGTACGGATATGTAATAATATGTCAGATAGTTTCAAGATTCGCAACGGTTTGAAACAAGTTCACGCCTTGTCACCACTACTTTTTAACTGCGTTAGAACATGCGATTTTAAAAATTAAAGGAGACAAAAAGGGACTAACTTTGAATGGATTGAATCCTAACAAGAAAGCCTTTGGTGAAGAAGCCGGAACCCCTATCAGTTGCGGTTTACGAAACATAGCCCCGACCACCACCAGTAAGATTCCGACAAGAAATTTTCTCCGGCGTTGCTTCTTTCTCGAAGCAGATGGATGAAGCGAAAGTTGGTCCTATCTTTTTTCCAAAGAGAAAAAGGAAGGGAAGAATAGTAAAGAAAGAAGTGGCAACGTTTGGGTCAAAACCACAGAGATTCCTTCCACGACGAATTATATTTTCTTGGTCATTTGGTTTTAAGTCGTTTTCCTGGTCATTTTTTTTATTTAAAGAATTTACTCTTCTTTCCGTGTCACTTGTTCCTTTCTCCATTCTATAAATATTTGGAAACGACTGAGAAACAAGGTGCAAGAAAACGTCGAGCGAATTCTACAATGAGAAGTACCTCCCGCGTTATTGAACAATCTGACTACCGCAGAAGAGGACTATAGCAAGAAATGGAAATAATGAAAAATCAAATTATTTTCCTTCTTCCATCCTCTATGGTGGACGAAAACGTTCTTTCACACTGTCTCTCTAAATTCACTTTCAGCTTAAAAATTATGTTTCTCTTTGTAACCAGTCATTCCCCATAACATAAGAAAAAAAAATTCAAGAGGTATATTTTGTTCTATTCCAGATTTTAGTCCTAAAATATCATCAAAACCGGTAGACAGAAATCGATCTCATAGAAATGTCGGACGTAGTAACATGCAATTCTGTGGTGTACTGCAATTCCGAATTTATGGATGTGGAAAATAGTATTATCTTAATCAGTGGTGTATACAAAAACAAACATTCCTCTTGTCTACAGATGTTTTACGTTAAGTTTGAGTAATTACGAGGGTCATCCAGAAAATAAAGACCGTTTAGTTATACAAAATGAAAAACACAATACTTATTGAAAAAAAACAAAATAATTCCGTTACATACGCGAAGCTTCCTTCACTTCTCTACATAATCACCACCTTCATTTTAACGTTTGTCGTATCTGTTCACGAGCTTCGGAATTCCCATGTTATACTCTTCTGCCGCCAGTTCATTCCTCGCCTCCTGATTTGGATGGCTCGCCGTAGTTTTCTTAGAGTCTCACAATAACGATTTGAATTGATCGTAGTTCGTTTTGGCATGAAATCCACCAAAAGAACACTCAAAAGACGGTTGCCATGACCTTTCGTGTTTGAATTTTCTCGGTTTTTTGGGTGATGAGGGATGATGCCACTCAAATGATTGGCGCTTGCTCTCTGGGGCGATGTGACTTATCACCAGTGACAAGCTTATCAAGAAAGGAGTCGCCATCTGTGTGATATAGTGTCAAGAATGTCAATGTATGAATGCAGTGACCAGGCTAAATGAACTGGCGGCAGAAGAGTATAATATGGGAATTCTGAAGCTCGTGAACAGATACGACAAACGTTAAAATGAAGGTGGTGATTATGTAGAGAAGTGAAGGAAGCTTCAGAAATGTAACAGAATTGTTTTTCATTTTGTATAATTAAACAGTCTTTATTTTCTGGATGACCCTCGTAGTTTCTTCCCATGAAAAATCCTAACATTAGCTAAGCTAGTGAAATGTTAATAATCCATAATAGTAATTAACATTTTTTTAAAAAAATCTCATGTAAAATTCATGAGCCCGGAAAGAAAATTAATTTTCCTCTCCATAATCCTGCCTAGCTTTCGCTTCCTATATTCGCTGTGCTTTTTAATTTACATCCAGTTCCTTCTATCTAATCATGCAAATATCATGCTACCACAATAATTTATATTCACATCATAGAATTTTTTTTTATACGTCATTTTCCTTTTTCCTTTTTTTTTTTTTTTTTTTTTTTAACATTTGAAAGGGCATTTTATAGGTCATATTTAGGGATTTTTAGGTCAAGTTGCGAGCCCTAGTCATAATATACGAAGAGTATTTCAAACGAAATGCACACGAGTAAGACTGATATAATCAGCATCACTATTGTAACAGTAGCTGTGTACATTTTAGCAAAGGCATATATGTTTCCTATGTTATACCGACGCTAGGCAAGTATCCAGAAATCTTTCTCGGGAAAGCAGGAACTACGACATTCCTACATTTCATCTAGGTTCCAACATTAATTCTTAATTTGCATTTTCTTCAATTTACGACAAAAATTAATTATTATTATTATTATTATTACCAAATAAAATTTAATACAGCAAACCAGTACAATCACCCCAAGGAGTCAACTTTTCATAATCTAGTTACACCGAAACCAAATAAAAGAAGTAACTCAATAATTATCAAGCTTGAATATTACGGAATTCGGCCCTATCTGAACTAAAACCACACTGATCGGGCGTAGCTCAGTTGGTAGAGCGTTGACTTAGTAATACCAGCAGTCGCCCTTCCTGACCGACGTATTTACACGATTCTTTTCCTGTCACACCATGCAAATGCCAGGATGGTACCTACAAACTCGGTCCTGTCGCACTACTTTCCAACATTCTCTCTCCCAACCTATTACGGCCTGAAGATGATAAATAAATTCAACTGAAATGAATCTAAGACTAGTCCCTGTTGTCCCTTCAAATTCTACAGTCCTACCCAAAATCAGGTCGCTCGCAGTGTCAAATTACTATCTAGATCATATCAAAGAATACATCTTTCTTCCTTGTCCTCTACATTAGTGGAACGTTCCAAATTAACTTTACTGCAGTCAAACAAACTGTTAAGTTCAATATAGTTCAACTTCTTTCATTTTAATTATATACTCATTTCTATAATGAACTAGAACTTGTTGAAGACCAAACCCACGTAGCATAACGACAAAGGGCCAACAGGGTTCTCCTCTAGGCCCCACATCGTCAGCGTCGATCATTATAGCCCTATTTTAGTCCATTTGATGTCATGAGAGTCCCACAAGGGAATTACGTGGGTGTAAAAGGTACAGGGAAAGCTATCCACTGTGCAATGCGCAGGCGCCGTTGGAAGTAGCGCTCTAGTTATTCTCGACCAACGGCACGAACTGAGGTGGTCAATCCCACGCTCGACCGCATTTACCTCCTAAGGTGCCCAGAAATACTAAGGACACTCTGGTACTCAATTTGATAGGAGGCTGAGTGCACCTTAAAGCGCCAGGCATAGCAACACCACGAGAAAAGTTTCCAGTGTTTTAGCCGGGATAAACCAGGACCACCCGATTTACAGACACGCGCTACCGCCTGAGCTACGACGAAAAAGAATTTGACAGTGTTTTGCATATATAATGTCTTGATTTCCTGTGGAAGGAATTTTAGCCATTTGATTAAAACGTAGGATAATGCGTAGTTTCTGGGAGTAACTTAATTTATGTCTTCGGAATTCGGAAATAGCCATTTCTGACACACTATACTGTTTGGTTTTCGTCTTTACTTATGACTAACAACTTGGTGCAGTTGATAAAACGCTAGACTTCTAGCTGAATAATTCATGTTCGCGTCCTAAAAAAAAAAAGAAAGAAAGAAAATATCCTTGAAAACTGAAAGGTGTTTTGTTCATATCGGTTAAATTACTGAAAATTTTCATGCACCTAGGTTGCCTGGAATTTTCAAGAAAGTTTTCGACAATTTTAGATTTAGGTGGGCCCCAGATGGGCAACGATGCGAGGCAAACGTGATTGTCCCATATTACCCAAGGTGGGCAAAATGTCTATCATTCTTCCTGGGGTCCATGTCAATGATCGACATGGGTGCCCACAAAGGCTAACATCTTTGTTACTAGAGAAGGCACATTAATTATATCATTTTCATGGGACATCAAGACAATCTAATTATTATGCCTGTACGGTATCCTGTATGTATATAAAAAAAAGATAAGAAATAAGCAAAATCTTATTATTAATATACGTCAGTACAATTGTAAATAAATAATAAAAATTATAATTGTATAAATATACAATTAAACAGGGCTCGAAATGGACCGGAGCAAACCGGAACGCCTTCGTGAACATCCGGAACCTTCCTGTTCAGTCTCGTTACTGTGGTGATTATAAACAAACCTTCCGTTTCGTGAAAAATTGCATTTCGAACCCTGCAATTAAATAAAGAAGTACTGACTGAGTATTACTGACGAAGAACTGTCATCTTTACCTAAACGAATAACTGAATATTATTTTAGAATTTGCACTTACGATGGGAGAAGAAGTATATTACTTTACCTAACATTATTTCTTTTGCCCATTAAAATGTTTGAAGCTCACGCAAAGGGCACCACTGTCCTAGCGTTAATGTGACTCCTCCTTACAGTAATTACTTAATACAAGTGTCCTAGTGATTTGTTCATTGCAATAAAGGATCACCCATTCTTATCTTTGTTATCAGCATTATCTGCAAACGTCATACAGCGACGTTGTAAAAATCATACGTACCATGATAATGTCTCCTCTAAACCCATGATTCTTCCTTTTCAACGAAACTTATCTTCTACATGTCCAGTGGTGAACCTGAAAGAAGTAATTATTCCGATAAATATTGTGTTCCTAAACCACAACAAACACCTTCCATGTGCTGTCAATATACTAGTACGCATGAAAATCTACCAGCACATCAGAATATGATTTTTATACTATTCCTGTAAAAAGACGGATCATGCTCGGAATAATCCGATAACACTATTTAAGCTTTCCAAAATACAAATTCCGATTTTGGCTTGACTTGAAATACACCCCCGGACAGTATTTGATTTGTTATAAATTAACACGGGAGGCGGGGGACCTAAAACTAGTAGCTTTCACCTCCTACCTGTTTGGGTAGACATACGAAGATAATTTTTCCACCTGGTTGGGTAATTTTATATATATATATATACACGGAATCAGGAACCGGCGATGAAATCCTCAAAACCAAGGAAAATCACCGCCAAATCAAATACAGCCCATGGATCGTCCAATAGTGCCGTCACGTTACGTCAGGTCATTATTGCAACCGGGGAAGTATCAAAGTCCATGCTCAGTTTTATCTGTAGCATAAATAAATACCTTGTACTAGTGGATGAGTTGTGGTTACAAAAAAAAAATAGGTCGTGCAAGCTATAGCTGTGTTCCCATGTTAAACTTTGGGCTTTAAACAAATCACTACCAAATTACAGAAAAATGGTGTATCAAACTAATGCTCATATTGTTGACAAATAAACAATTTAAAACAAAACCTATACATACACTTAAATATTAATAGATATTTGTGTCCACATACCTAAAAAAAAAAAGTCGCAAGACAAAGCTCGAACACTCCGGTCGACTCTTTTGTCTTTGTGACTCGATGTTTGCAGCCGTGCTGAAGGTCGTTCAGTAGCTTGTTTTAACGGATTACCGTAAATAAATCGTGTCCTTCCAAAATATTGCGTACAAGAGATTCTACTGGCTCGTACATTTACGTATTAATCAATCAACCCACGTAGCACAATGAAAACAAACAACCACTGCAATTGCACAGTCGCAATCCGCGCCGGATCAATCTACTACATCCTCTACCAACAATACATTTCAGAAACTAAATCTTATTATTTTGTTTACGTATATGAACATAACTACGAGCTATTTTCGTCCAAACGCATTACAAAATGTTATTGTTCACTATTGGTGCTGTTTGCTTTTCACCACTAAACAGCGAAACAAATAGAATCTCACTCACATTAAATTTTTTTGCTATGCGCATAAAAGCCTGAAGCGAACAGCTGGTACCAGGATGCATTGCACTTTAAACAAATGAAGTGCAGTTGTACCAGCTGCGTGATTTATTTATTTGTTTTTGTTCTAACTTTATGCTGGAATCGCAACCGCTGGGAATGTGTGTGTGTGTGTGTATATTTATTTTTAAATCCTCTTCCACTTTAGAATAAAGGGAGCTGAAAGATAAAAACAGAGAAATCTATCCTTATTAATTTCACAGCTGCATATTACAATTCTCCTTATTAATCATGACCTAACCCGGATGTAAAACCTGAATGTCAAGACCACGGTCACGGGTAGTGTCGGTCTTGCTCGTGACATTGAAGTAAAAATATAATGACATTTTTTTTAAATGCAAATGCTTCACGATGCGGTTGTAAAGTACTTACGCTGGTTCCCACACAGCGGAAAGTATTTCTTTATTATTATTATTATGAATGTGAAAAATAAAATCTATTTCCATTAACACTCAAGCACACTCCTGAAAAAAAAA